>SZWC01002924.1:0-35386 GCA_023375785.1 Penium margaritaceum
TCTTAATCTTTATCTTTATGTATGTCTATATCTATTGATAGCTTAAGTTCATGTATATATGTATGTATATCTTTATTTCTATGTGTACATATTCGTATATTTATATCTATATGAAGATTAAAATTTACGAATATTACAAATCTATTATATCATCTGTATAAGCATCTACATATATTTTTGTACATGTAAACTTTTATGCAAGTACATTGTTTTCTATAACATTATTGATGTGTAAATTGTTTGATCTGGTAAACATTGCAAGTATGCTGAAGACTTGTAGAATTTCTCATTACGTATTGTTTCACTTCAACAAAAATTATCTTTGCATATTTGACACCTCGTTTGTTTCCTTGTTTCAATTTCCACTTTCCTAGATGAATTTGGTGTTATTTTCTATGTCAACCTTTATTGAATTTCTTGGCCTGGAAGTCCAAATAGATGGGATTTTTTTTTTGGTGTGGGACCAAGTCCAAAGAGGATGATCTTGGCTGGTTTAGACAAGTTGAACAAAAAATGTGGTGAATGTTTCAACTTCGCTTGAACCCCCTCCGCCCACCCTCCCCCTCATGTAAACGGTTCGTGTACTTGCATTTTATAGTTTAGCATCTAGTCTTAGATGCAAGCAAGTTTCATGCAGCCTTTGCTAGACAACATGTTTGTGTCACACTTTTACCAAGCGCCATTGCATTGTTGGCGTCAGGTGAATTCTCTCGGCCGGCAAAGATTTCCATTACACTTAACATATGCAAAACTACCATCATGCTGGTGATTTTTTGCCTTTGTGCTTCAGGTTTGATGGTTGTTGCTCGTTGTACTGAACATCACTCGAAAAGGTATTTACACCATCGCACAAGTAGATGAAACAACACAAAACCCGTTTTCAACCAGATTTCCCATTCTGATGTCCTTAATGACCTGGATATGTGATGTGGCGTCTTCACTGAGGGAAGATAAATCCCACAAGCGCAATTTGTGGTTCTCTTGGAAAATGACTTGAATGAAGGATTGGTTCGCCATAACCTTGAAGCAAACAAGGAGAAAGTGGGAGAGAGAAACATTTGGTCAATTTCACGGTCTTCCTCTCCCTTTGGGAGATTAAAGACGCTTCACAAGAATGGTGGGCACCGTATCGGGCGACTTGCAAAGAGACCTTCTAAAAAGAGAGAAATTGTACTTTTGCAAAGTTTGAATGCATGTCAGCATCGTAATATTGTAGTGCAGCGCAATTACATCGCGAGGTCAATCTCGCCAATGCAAGTACATGAACCCTGAACATCCCCGTCAGGCATGTGTGGCGACAGACACAGGTGTTGACACGGGAATTTTCTTAGGTCTTTCGGAAGTATCTACTTCAACTGCATTTTGTTAGGCATGTGGGGTGACGGCTGTCGGGTTCCCCTCGCTGTCTCACCCTTCTTGAGTGTGGATGGACAGTCCCGCTCGAGGGGGGCCGAGGGGGGAGTGATTTTCCTCCCCCACTCAACCGGCCTGTTGCGGTGTGTACCGGGGGGACGCCTGGACGCCCCGAAAAGATGTGATAAATGTTATCGCTGGAATTTGACGCCATTGTATATTTCCAGCAGAATCAAAAGCTTCCAAATACCTTCCTGTTAGTTTCGCTGAGATCTGTTGTTGGTTCTTCTGTTTTCCTCGTTTAAAGTCAAGTTTTTAGAATACCATCAACGCTTGCCCTATTGGACAGCAAAAGCAGATTTTGAACTCTGTGTCTAGTGTCTTCAATGGTTTCAATGAATGTCAATGGCGACAGGATCGGGGTCCGTCTGCGATTGTTGCCAGAGGGCGACGGTGTTGAACGAGGGCGCACATCAGTGGCAAAGTGAATGTAACACTCGGAAACAAAGCCAACGATTGCGGATCGATTATTGATCATTATTTTGTGGATGTCGAGCTTCTATTGGGAGTGCTTTGAGGTTTTGTATGTTGTGGCATTTTTTCATGAAAGGCATGGACATGCTGCATCATACTCTACTACAACAAGGCGGTGACTTACATCCCAATCCAATGGACACGGTTCTGGCGCACTAGGGGGTTGTGATGTGGACAATCACATGCAATGATGTGCATTGGGCATGTTGTCGGTGTCTCAACTGTGGGACTTAAAATTTCACTAATAAATTTGCTAAAATAGAGGAGAAGAATGAAAAATGAGTGCATACACATGTGAATTTCGCCTAACTACGACACAAGCTGAACAATCCAGCATCGCTACGGCAAACGACGCCTAACATTGCATTCCAGCGTTTACCAGCCGCACCGAATGACATGCGTTTGTGCGCTAATATTGTGACTACGTCCTCTTTGGTGTTTTTGGGTTACATAGTAACCCTGGGTGGGACTGGTTACGTGGTTCAATAGAACATTTTCAACTCACGTCTCGTTTGTTGATTTGGATATTGGAACGTCAAGTTTTGCACTTGCTAAGTCCTTTTCCCTCTTTTTAACATGTGAATTTCTACTATTCCAATTTTCTATGCATTTGTTTAAGACTTCACTTTGACACATGCACAAGTACCTGAACGGAAGTGGTCGGTACACATCCTCTCTGCCGTCGGATTAGCTCCATCGCGACGGGAACAAAGACGGTTTTATTTCCATGTGTTTTCCAACGTGCTAAGCATGGATTCACAGTGGCCATGCTCTGTTCTTGTCGCTTAACCAACGTTTCCTAGCACGTTCAACCATTGCCACCTTCCGGTCGAACCATCGATAGACCTAGAGCGGATGGTTGGACGGGGGGCATTTGTCACTCCTTTCAAAAGGGCATATTTGGCCTTGAACGTGTCGCTGCTGGCTAAGTCCAATCCCATCAACCGTCGTTACAGGGGCCTCTAGCTTAGTTTGTGTGAGGAAGTCCGCATAAAAAGTATCTCTGTCCATGTACGATGAAGTCAAGTCCAGGGGCCCAAATTAAAACCTAGCAAGAAGCAGACCAACATCTCTTTGCTAGCCCCAAAAGTAGACACGAAGTCTTCAAACAACATAAGACATGCCAATCCTTTCTTGGTACCTCTACTCTGCAGAATAAAATTGACAATCACGCGCATAAACTGTGCAGTCGCTGCACTCAACCAATAGATCCAGGGAATTTGCGTGGCAACGTCACGTTTGGTTGGTTTTGATGGTTGAATTCACGCTACCATCAAATCCAAATACAACCAACCTCACACCTTATTGTGGTCGCTTGGCTGCCCATGTTTTGTCGTGGGGGAGTGACCCTATATCCACAGAATTCTCGATATCTATCACCGTATCCACGTTGCACACATCAACCACATTGTATCCATTTTTGGAAATTTTTGCTTCTTTATTAACGTTATATCCAGCGAGCATGAAAAAAAAAATCTATATCCAAATGTACACGCTATGTTGACGCCGCGTGCCATCAAGCGACAATATGCTGACGTCGCCAGACATGAAAGAAGAGTCACAATCCCCTCTATAGAGGGGTTTGTGACTTCTATCACAAAGGTTTGTGACAGTTTTGAGTAGGGGGACCCAAACACCACATGCCTTGAAAGGGAGCTACAGGGTCTCCCTATCTTGGAGCCCAAGTAAAAATAAAATCCTAAAGCCCCTAGTGTAATTTGGGGTCGAGTTTGACAGTAGTTTGCATGGGTTTGCAAATGGGTTTGCTTCTTCGGAAAAAAACTGGAAAGGCATTTTGGCTCGATCATGATTGAGCGATTAGCCTTTTTCATTTTTTATTTTTGACTCACAAACCCCCATGCGTGGATGTAGGGTCGTATGTTTTCACGGGCTCCGCCGGCGCAAACATAAACAACCCTAAATCCACAAATGGGGGTTTGCGAGTTGAAAAAAAGGCTAATTGCTCGATCACAATTCTTGTGAGGAGGGGGAGCAAAGCGAGGGGGTGATACATCACCCCCTTGCTTTGCTCGTCGCCAATTGGGCATGGCCATAAAATGGATATGGCATTTTTTTAACTTGTTGGATATGGCGTGGTTACTATTCAAGTTACGCATATCTCAAGCTTATGTTGATGCTTGCGTAGATATATCATCCATATCACCCTTTTTGTCGTGTAGTGGATTTTTTTATGGTGATATGGCTGATGTATCCACACAGCGTCAACATCAGCTTGACATATCCGCGAGTTGAATAATAACCACACCATATCCACTGACTAAAAATATAAGTATGCCACATCCACTGCGCCCAAATTTACATTGATGATATCCGTGTATGTTGCAACAAGAATAAAATATCCAGCACAATGTGAATTTTTGGCAGTGGTGGATATGGCATTAATTTGCAGTTAATGCCATATCCACCATACGGTTCAAAACAGATTTACATGCACACATACGAATGTAACCACGATTACAGCCATCACCTTTGAACATTGTTCGTGTATGTGTTTAAATGTGAATAGCCCACGTGTTATTTCTGTGCGTTGTCGACCAATGCCATGCTAAAATTTGAACTGTAGTTTGATGTCTCCCCGGTATTTATCATCGAAAGGCCGGGGTATTTCCTTTTCAGAATATGCTGTCCAACACGACTATGCAACATTAAGTTTATTGTTCTCCCCTCCACAGATACAACCTTTCATTCTTGAGTTGACATATTATCTCATGTCACTATGGCACGAGCCTCGCTGGTAGTTAGAAGACATGGTGACCAATTCTAGCGTCACCTGAGGACATGGTTGACGTCGACACATCAAAATCTATGTGGTCAATGTATCGTGTTCTTCCAGGACGTCACCTTCCAAACGAAGAGAAGTGCCTCATGCCATGTGTTTAACGTTCTAGTCACGTTGTCTATTGTTTTGTGCTATGCCACCATTGTGTGTACCTTGTTGTCCTCGTGAGCTCTCTATCTGTGTTGTCGACCATCTGTTTGCTGCCTCTCTACGTCGTCCGTAGCTCGCATTGCCGAGAGAGAGAGACCCCAGCTATGGGGGATGCTTCCGCACCCGGTAAGGATGGGAATATCATATACTTAGTTCTCAAATTTTATACATTATGCCCATTTTTTCTGAAGATGGCAACACAACTCAGCTGGACAGCCAGCCGTAGACGTAGGTCCCATGGCCCTCCTCCCGTGACACCATCACGTGCCACCTTCTCAGCATTGCACGACCAACAAGGTCTTGCTTCCCTACCACAATTCCAAGTGTACGACAAGGTGTTGGAGCACGAATAACAAGCCCATGTCCATATTATTTCACTTGAAGATTGTGTAAATAGCAATCTACGTCTCAGTCGTGGAGTCCATGGCCATGGTAATACATGGCAGGTGATGCTGTACTTCATCATAAAGGTTGTGTGCCTCCAAGTTTGCACTTAAACCTGTGTTTTGTGGTTATGACTGTGTACTATCCTTGGATGATGAACTGGAGGACGCGACCCCCAAAAGGCGCAATACAACAGATGAATTCCCCCCCGGCGTGGAATTTCCCACGATGGAGGAAGCAAGGGCCGCAGTTGATGACTACGCCATAACCAACCGCATGACCGTGCAGTGGCTTCGGAGTGAGAAGACACATTTTGAGATACGCTGTGGACAGTGGAAGGACAAGAAATGTCCATGGCTATTGAAGGCGCATGTCAACGTCTGCCATGGCAACGTTGTCGTCGGCCAGTTTGTTGACGACCACCACTGCATTTTTTGGCACGGGACGTGGTGATCGGGCAAAAATAGTGCACTGGGTTAGTTTGCAGATTGCGTCCACATTAAAGCGCAACCCCACGACCAATGTGAAGACCCTTGAGGGCGTGGTTAAAAAGTGCACAAGCAAAGAGGTCAAAAAGAACACTCTCTACCGTCCAAGGTCGAAGACGTAGGAGCGGATAATGGGCCCAAAGGACAAGCCGTGGTCCCTGTTTCATGTTTACTTCGAGGAGGTGCATAAAATTTTCTTTATTCCTCAATTGGATTCGCTATACTTTGCTTGAGGCATCAGTTCTAATATTTCAACTTTTTCTTTCAACTTGCCAATCATGCGTATGGATCCCAACACCCATGTCGTTGCTGAAGCGACCAAAGACATTGTTTTCCATCGTGCCTTTGTTACCCCTGGCGCAACCATCCTAGGGTTTCAACACTGGCGCAGGCTTTTGACAATGGACGACACGTCCCTTAAAAACGACCATAAGCAAGTTTTCTTGATTTGCCAGTTCTTCGACGCCAATGACAATGCGGTCCCCATGGCATGGGCCATGGTGAGTGGTGAGAACGAAGATAACTGAAAGTTGTTTTACTTCCATTTGTCTTTGGCTTATCCGATGGCCTTGCATAAGGGCATCGTGGTCATCCGTGATCGTGATAAGGGGTTGCTCAATGATGTGGCCGAGAAGTTAACTTGAGCCCAGCTTAGCTACTGTGCCTTCCATCTACGGGAAAACGTGCAGTAGAAACATGGTAAGCAGGCGGGATACTGGTTTTGGAGGTTGGCTCATGCTCTGATGGAGGCCGAGTGGCAGAAGTGTGAGGAGCAACTTTGCGAGGTCTCTTCATGTGCGGCTGTGATGCTGTTGGGGGAAAATGGGGAGGGCGGCATCCTAAAGGAGTAGTGGAGTAGACTGTACTGCCCTGTTGGACCCGGGGAGCACACCACTTCCAACGCTGTTGAGTCATTGAACGCCTGAATCGTGGAGGTGCGCAAACTGTTTCCCTTCTACTATTTTGTGGTCTTGTATCCGTGGGTGCAATGGTTACTTGCAGATTGTCGCAAGTGAAGTAATTCCGTGAAGGGCAAGTTTACACCAACACCTGAGAAGTGCATAATCCAAGTGTCCGTGAGTAGCGAGGACTACGAGGTGGAAGAGGAGGGCTCACATTCGACAACACTTATAGGACCAAGCAACCGTCCACGGCAAGTCAACGTGCAAGAGAGGACTTGCACGTGCACTAGGTCGAAGCCATGTGTCCATGCCTATGCCTTCATGATTGGCAGAGGTGAAAATCCAAGGCCTTGGTGGACATGCATCACACCCGCATGGCGTACCGCAGAACGTACAACCACCCCATACCCGAAGTCAACCCCATGCACCTCAAACATCCTGAAGACAAGCTGTGGCAGCAGCCGGGGCCCAAGGGTGGACCAGGCTGCCCAAAGAGAGCAAGGTGGAAGCGGGAGAATCGCTGTAAAAACAATTACATTTGCCCGTAATGTGCTGTCCATGGGCACACCAAGACAAAGTGCCCCAACCCTCCAGCTGTCAGTGGTACAACACTAGCTGCAGCCAACGCTCTGCTTCGTTGGCTTGAGCATACTGAAGCTACCATTCATTCAGAGACAGTAGCCGGACGCTATCATCTTGTGCCTACAAGTGAAGGAGGCATAGCAGAGGGAGCCAAAGGAGGGTAAGACATAGGGACAAGTCGGACAGGTGGACCAGAGGAAGAGTCCATTCGCACAGGCTGGACAGCAACACGGGCAGAAGCGTGAAGGGCGGTAGCCAGCATAGCAGCCGTGCAAGGAACAAAGCCTAGGGGCTTCCACACTACAAGAGGTGCAGTAGCTGCTGCAGCTGCACCTCTTGGACAAGCAACTTGTTTTGGTGGACCTGCAACTACAACTACTACTACAACAGCTCCTGTAGCTGCTGCTACAAGTACAGGTACAAGACCACTCTATGATCCAGAGAACCACACCACCTATGACTCAGGTGAAGAAGAAGTTTGCGGCCCTGAGAGGTACATCTTGGAAGACTCTGAGGACAAAGAAGAGGACGAGGACAGGTACAAAGACTTGAGATAGAAGCAAAAGTGGGAGATTGTGAGGATATTTACCAACAGGCAGGAGCTGTGCAAGATGCTTGCCGACTGGAAGAGACATGGGACGACAAGGCGGACGACATGGATGACGAAACATTCATGTAAGTGCTCATGTATTTTCCTCAATTCATTGACGCCATGCAGTACTTCAGTTCATGTGTGTTTTTCAGTTCACTAAAGGCCTATCATGCTTATGTTTGTCTCCTTTTTACAGGTGAGAGTGCGTACACGGTTTCACAGTTGCAACATTCATGGAGGGGCGGGTCAGACAGCATGTGGCCCAACACAGGAAGAAGCCCCAAGTCCAGTAGTGCTGCGTAGATTCTTGTTGGAGTGGACTCCATGTGGTTCAGAAGTGGACATGCCTTGAAATTGTGTTCAACAAGCAATCTCCACATACCCATGTGTTGTGGGTACATCACGTAAATAATTTCAGATTTAATGAAGGATGTATCCAAATCACGAGCCAACAGTGTATGAAAAGAACACGTTGGTCTCATTGCCCCACCTCTTTACACCATCTTTCTTGCACAACTATAATTGTGTTTAACACTTGTGTACAAGTCCGAGCAAGGGTACTATGGAACACTCTGACTGCACGGTAGGGGAGCCAAATGTTCTCTCATTCCTAGATGGGGTGTGTACTACCTATGTCTTCTTCAAGCTATGGCCGGTTGGTAGTCATACCCAAGTCACCAAAGTGTACTACTGCACATGCCCCACGTAGGATGACTCTTCAGCTGGTTCAAGTGTTACAGGGTTCGGCAACGAGGACGAAGATGACACGTTTTACCGTGTTAATAGCAACATGGACTATGAAGACTATGTTGAATATTTGGACGATGAGGATGCCCAAGACTGCTACCAGCCGGGGCAGGTGTGCCCTATTTACAACATCATTAGTTGGATGTATTCTCTTCCTCCTCCGGTTACGGAGTGGACAGTTAGTGGACGTCCATGAGGACATGTGAGTAAATGAATGATGTTGAACTTGTTTTGCATTCATGGATGATGTTGCCTTCCTCATTCTCCCCTTGTATGCCTCTTGATAAATACAAGAAAATGTAGCTTAACGTCACACATGAACATTTTTTATTAGTTTTTCAAATCACGGCAATATTCACATTCTTTCAATCCTACGAATATGGAGATTTGAGTATAAATGGCAACTTATACATGTTAACAGAGGTAACTCAGTATGATAGTGTAGCGGGGAGGGCCAGTTCGGCCCTCCCACCTCGTGATAGCAAGGGGGTGGCCGCAAGCCACCCCTCCCTATCGCGAGGGTTGGCCGGTGGCCAGCCACCCGCTGGCTACCGGCCGGCCGGCGGCCGACCGGCTGGGTGGCCGGTGGCCGGTTAAGTGACCGACCGGCCACCCACCGGCGAGCCATCAGCCGCCGATCGAGCCAGGCCTCAAGGGCCGAGGCCTGTGGCCTCGTGCCCTCGCCCTCGCTCGCCCTCCTCGCTTGCGAGAACAAGCAAATACGAAGGATAGAGCGAGGAGTGAGGGGCAAGGAGCGCATGAGAAGAGTCGGCGCAAAATCACCGATCGTGCCTCGCATGCGTCGATTTTGCGCTGACGCGTCAAAACGGAAACTCGAGTTTGTTTGGGACAAACTGCGAGTTTCTAAACCCGGAAACTGGTACAAACCCATGAGTTCGAGATAAAATCCCCTCGTTTTGGACCCAGAATGAGGNTCACCGATCGTGCCTCGCATGCGTCGATTTTGCGCTGACGCGTCAAAACGGAAACTCGAGTTTGTTTGGGACAAACTGCGAGTTTCTAAACCCGGAAACTGGTACAAACCCATGAGTTCGAGATAAAATCCCCTCGTTTTGGACCCAGAATGAGGGGGTTAGGTATAAACAGAAATGGGCCTCCGGAGACTCGAAACATTTGAGTCTCCCTGCTCTGGGTCGTTGATGACGATTGTCCCTCAGTCCTGCGAAGGGGGTAAACCCCTGACGCGGACTGAGAACGCCATTCTGCGAACTCCGACGACGACTTCAGAGCAGGAGCTGGAGACACGACCCGTTACAGTGGTATCAGAGCCAGACGACCCTCGCGACCAAGGGTTCGACGGAAACGGCGGCTATGACATAGATAAAACGCCGCCGGTAGCTGCAAGCAGTAGCAGAAATGCCAGAAGGGACACGGCATCTACACTTCACGGATTGAAGCGCCGTAAAGTGCGTTAGAGAGCTTGAAAAAAACTCTACTTGGTGGAGACTCTTTCTTCCAACCTCTCCTCACTTCCAGAGTGCTAGGAAGATTTTTGTGGGGTGGGGTGGGGAGTCTCCACCCTCAAAAACCACAAAATCCTCTCCATTTTCAAGGCTCCTTCTAAACCCCTTCATCCAAAAATTGGGACAGCGCCCCTTCCCAAGCTTAGGGACTCTCACGGCCTGAGAGCACCCTAAAAAGGAGGGTGACACCTTGAAGATTTTTGGCGGCTCGCCAACGCCGCCGGCTCAAGGGAGGCGTCGTCCAAGAATGCAAGAGGTGTGAAGGAGCATGAAGAGAAGAGCAAGGAAGACAAGAAGTAGAAGAAAGAGTGGAAGACTTGGTAGGAATTGTTAGAATTCTCCTTGTCACTCTTTGCTTTTGCTTTGTGAGCAACACTCACATTTCTTCCTCATTCTATTGTCTTGTAAATTTCTGTTTTCCTAGGTACTAGTCCTTGCCAATCGCCGTGAGTCACGGCTTAGGAAGTCTAGTTCCAAAAACCACGTTCTTGTGCCGACGTGGCGGCCTAGGAAAATAGAAATTCAATTTATAATTGCCTCACCGATCGTGAGAGCAAGGAGTTTGTGGGAGGCGATTCCTCCTTAACAACATGGGGTGATCCTCACAACGATCTTCACGTGCTAGTTGCACAAGCGACGAGTTGGCAAGTGCCGGACCGTCTTAGGCCAACAAGGGCAAGGTGGTGACGTTCTCACCACACGTCCTTGGCGGACTCCAAGTTTTGGGAGCCGCCGCCGCGAGCGAGGTTGCCAACCCAAAGGCAACCGTACCGCCTAAGGCAACCGTGCCGCCAAAGGCAACCGTACCGCCTAAGGCAGCCGTGCCGCCTAAGGCAACCGCACCGCCTAAGGCAACCGTGCCGCCTAAGGCAACCGTAGCCAACCTCGGCGACACCGAGAAGCGGGCGGAGGCCGCAAAGGTGCTCGACTAGCACGTTGACGCGCACATGGGCAACCCCCATGCGACAGACGACGCAATGGAGGAGGATCTTCCGGAGGAGGACCCCGACGAAGAGCACGATGCTGACGATGGCGAATGCGATGAGGATCGCGACCATCGCCATCGTCATGCGACGAACTTGAGCCGATTTCTCGAGAAGGAAAAGGCGCCCGCCGCATCGCCTGAAGCTGCCAACGGCAGTGAGACTGCTGAGAGCAGCAAGGGTGCTGAAAGCAGTCACACGAGAAGTTCCTGCGAGAACGAGCCGGACGACGATGCCACAAAGGCGATTCACGATGGCTGTCGTAGGCTTGCGGAGTTTGCTGCTAAGGCGGCAGGCCGACTCAAGATCACCACCGACGGTGGAGATACGGCACCACTCGGAGGAGTGGGGGCGGACCCCCCTTCCTACAATGTAGCCACAATGGGGCAGGGCAGCGTCCACTCGAGCATCGTCGCCGACAACAGTCTCCTCCAAAAGGTGGGACTCCTTGGAGGTGTGTATGCGAACCGTACCCTCTTGCAGTGGGTAAGGGTGTACGGACAACGCGAGGCCCTAGAGGCTATCGCCGATGCTCTGACGACATCAGAGCTCAAGTTCGCGCTCGCCAACCTGCTGGCCCATGTTGGGCACAACATCACGGACCTTGACCGTGATCGCCAGCTGCAGCGCCTGGCCGCCCATGAGGCAAGCTGCCGATGCAACGACCTCGACAAGGCGTTGCAGAGCGTGACCTAGGTGCGGATGCAGTAGCAAGTGCAGCGTGCCATAGCTGCGGACGCCACTACCGGTGGCAGCGACGACTTGCCTACCTCGACGACTTCGGGGTCGGTCATGAACACGTCCTTCCTCCACAATGTGGAGATCTTTCGGAAGGGCGTGAAACTGACCGACTGGCTGAACCGCATGGAGCACGTCCTACGTGTCCACAAGGCTCCACTCAGCCAGTTGGGCGACCTTGCCACGACGCGGCTTGAAGACAAGCTCTTCAAGTATGTGGTCAAGGAGTGGACTGCGCAGCAGCCACACCTCGAGTGGCAGCCCATGCCGTGGGAGGCTTTCTGCGCGATCATGCACAAGAAGTGCACCCGACGTGAGGAGGCGTAGTGCGCCTTCCACAAGATCAAGGACTTCAGGCAGCTGGGCAGCTCGCTCGAATCCTACTTGAGCGAGTTCACCGCGCTCGTGGAGGAAGCCGAAAGCTTCACCAAAGGCGATGGGACTCAGACGTTCAAGTACCCGGAGTGCATGCTGCTGGAGTACTTGCGTGATGGTCTCGCCAGCGAGAAGCTTAAGGACAAGACCACCACGACAGCCACTGGCCAAGCTTGGACAAGCTAGAGGGCGTTGCGCGACTACATGAGCGAAGTGTACTCGGCGAACCCGAAGCACTACTCTGATGCACGGTCGAACGCGCGTGCACAGCATGGTCGCGAAATGCGCGTGGATGCTACAGGGGCTGGTGGGTCAGCTGGACAGCGAGGCGGGGCCAAGGGCAAGCAGCCTACAAACCCTCTAGTCAAGAAGGCTGGTGGACACAAGGGTCAAAACAACAAGCGCAGCCGCGAGAATGACGAGTTGCAGGCGACGCGTGAGCGTCGCAACGCAGCCTTCCGCGAAGGGCTCTGACACAACTGCATGCAGCCGGGCCACTTTAGGGCTCAGTGCCTTGAGGCTGCTGGTGGTGGACAAGAGGCCGCGGCGCTAGCTGCAGCAGTAGCACCTCGTGGGGATGGTGCAGCAGGAGGTCGCGGACAAGGCCGTGGACAGGGTCGCGGTCGCGGCAATGGGCCCGGCCGTGGTAACGGACAGGGCCGTGGGGCGGGTTTTCCCCACTCCTCAGTGACGTCAGTGGGGACCACTCAGGGGTAAAACTGGATCACGAGTGTGATTTCATGTTTTCAGATGACGATGTTAAACAATTTGAGTTTTTGACGAGTTCAAATTTCTCTGTTGTTTCCTCCCCTCTCATTGAACCTCATTCTGCACTTGCTGATCAACATTGCCCACTAAATCTTGTATCATCAGACGAGATGCATGACCGAACCTGCTTAGTGGTGGTGACACCAACCACTGTGTAAGAGTTGTGTAACACGGTGATTGAAGAAAACGCCCTTAAAGCAATGAGTTCAATCACGTTCGTAGTACCTTTAGTCGACGATTTCGACCCTGTCAAATTTAAAGACTGGAAGGTGCTAGCCGAATTCACACGTGCCCACAAGATGTGGACTCGAGTGGGTGAATGATGGGAGTTGCAATTCCCGTCATACAGATTCCGTGTTTATCAGAAACTCGGCGTACCGTCGTCAAGTCTGTTCACTCGGAAGAGTGGAGGCAACATGACGATGCAGTTCAAAGGACACCTAGCTGGTGCTCCCGTGAACGTACTGGCTGACACTGGAGGGGACGACTCTTTTGTTAGCCTTGGCTTTACCCGACAGGTTGCCCTGAAGTACGAGCCATCGAATGGCGAAGTTGTTGTCGGTAACAACTGTACGGTACCCGTGATCGGTACTTGTAAAGCGAAAATTTGTATTCAAGGGTACACACAGAGTGTCACGTTGAAGGTACTTAACCTTCTTGACCCGTTCGACGTGGTGCTAGGCGATCCCTGGCTTTGTGACAACAAGGCACTAATGTGCTTTGAATCAAAGCATTTGATCCTCCGAAAAGGAAAACGTCGCTTTACGTTGATTCCGGGTACGGAATTATCACGGACCCGACTCAAAGTCCATGCCATCTTGTTTGCAATGCAGGTCAAGAGACGTTTTCGACAAGGTTGTCGATGCTTCCTAGCTCAGCTGTAGAAAGTGGAGGACGACGTGACGAAAGACATGCCACAAGAGATCAGATCTCTATTGGCGGAGTTCTCGGATGCATTCCAAGACCCACCGGCTGGGCTTCCACGAGAAAGACACATGAGCCACACGCTTCCGCTGCAACTGGAGGCGACTCCTCTGTTCAGACCCATGTATCACCTTAGTCCAGCAGAAAGGCGAGAGGCCAAACGCCAAATCAAAGAGTGCCTTACAAAAGGATGGATCGAGCCAAGTAGCTCGTCGTATGGTGCGCCGATCCTTTTTGTGAACAAAAACGATGGTGGTTTACGCATGTGCGTAGATTACCGGGCGTTGAACAAGCTGACGGTGAAAAATCGATTCCCCTTACCGCGGATTGAGGACCTTTTTGACCAACTCCAAGGCACAAAAGTATTTTTGTCCTTGGATTTGTCTCAAGGGTACCATCAAATCCGCATCACGGAAGATGATGTGTCCAAAACCGCGTTTCGAATGCACATGGGACACTATCAATTCCGAGTGTTATGCTTCGGGCTTACAAATGCCCCAGCAACCTTCCAAGGAGAAATGAACCGAACATTCGCCAAACAACTCGGATAGTTTGTCTTGGTTTACCTGGATGACATCCTGATTTTCTCCAAATCAATGGAAGAGCACATAGAACATATGCGCGACGTTCTCGCAATCCTTCGGGAACAGAAGTTCTATGCAAAAGTGAGCAAGTGCAAGTTTGCACAAGATGAGCCCGAACACCTTGGACACATCGTCGGCAAGGACGGCATCCGTGTCGACCCACGAAAGGTCAAAGCCGTTGTGGACTGGCCACGCCCCGAAAATGTTGGGCAGATTCGGTCTTTCCTCGGCCTTGCAAACTACTTTCGACGGTTTATGCAAGGGTATTCGACCCTGGTAGCACCGCTAACCAGGATCACGCGGAAAGACGTGCGTTGGGAATGGACATCTGATTGCGAGAACGCTTTTCTCAATGTCAAAGAGCTTCTCTCCACGGCGTCCGTACTAGCTCTTCCGGATCCATCGCAACCGTGGGAGGTTCGATGTGAAGCGTCGGTAGTAGGACTTGGAGCCGTCCTCATGCAGAACGGTCACCCAGTTGCGTATGAGAGCCGGAAGCTCATCCCCGCAGAAACGCGGTACACGCTGGGGGATCAAGAGCTCCTTGCGGTAGTACACGCTTTCAAGATGTGGCGTTGCTATCTCGAGGGTGCTGAAGGGGGTGTGACGGTCGTGACCGACCGTCACACCCCCTTCAGCACCCTCGAGAAGGTGTTTTTCCAAACGCAACCGAACCTGTCAAGACGACAGGTGCGTTGGAGCAAATACCTGAGTCGATTCTCGTTCACTTGGGAATATCGGCCAGGACGCATCAATGTAGCCGATCCACTAAGCCGACAACCTATGGAAATTAAAGAAACCACCGAGGTCAGTGGGTGTTTTATGGCCATAGCATCAGCAACCGTACAACCACCAGCTCCCCCTGCACCTCTGCGGCAACCACCACGAGAGATTATCCATTACAACGGTTTTGTAAACAGGATCCGGATGGGATACTGTGTGGATTCTTGCTTCCAAGAATCTCAAAATCTGGACAAGTACGGCTTGGTGGAGGCTGCAGGAATCTTCTGGCACGGAGAACACGTGCCAAACTCGGGAGACCTTCGAGCAAGGGTTATCTCCCAGTTCCACGACCCGCCGGTCGCAGGTCATGTGGGACCCCGAAAGACCGGACAGGCACTCTCGGACCACTATTGGTGGCGAGGATGGAGTGTCGATGTTCGTACGTATTGCATGACATGCGACCCATGTCTTCGGAATAAGGTTAGTAACAAGAAGCCTACGAGACTCCTCCAACAGCTTCCTATTCCTGGGACTCCATGGGAGTGCGTCAGCATGGACTTCATTACTGGTCTTCCGGATACAGCCCGTGGCCACGATGCCATACTAGTGGTTGTGGATCTTCTGACGAAGATGACACACTTCATTCCAACAACCACTGACGTGAACGCAGAGGAGACCGCTCGTCTCTTCTTTGAGGGTGTCGTAAATTACCATGGCTTGCCGTTGCGAATTATCTCCGATCGAGATCGAAAATTTGCTAGTAAGTTTTGGCAAAAGATGCACGAGTACTTCGGCAGTGAGCCGCAAATGTCGACAGCATTTCACCCTCAAACTGACGGACAAACAGAGCGCATGAATCGCACTCTGGAGCAGAAGCTCCGCATGTATGTGGACCCTGCCATGCATGATTCGGACGAATTCCTAGCACCGGTAGAGTTGGCGGTGAACAACTCGGTGAACGAGTCCACACATTTCACACCGTTCGTGTTGAACAGTAGTCGGCATCCAGTGGTACCCTCTTCATTGGTGAAGAGTGGGAGTACAGGAGGGCAGGTTCCTTCCGCTCAAGCCTTTGCCGAGCGCATCGACTCCTTGTTACAGGAGGCGAAGGGTCACCTTCAAGCAGCTCGGCAGCGGCAAAAGGCATATGCCGAGAAAGGTCGCCGGGAGGTGTCGTTTGACATCGGTGACAAAGTGTTGCTTAGCACTAAAAACCTTCGGTTGAAGTCGCCAGGGGCAAGAAAACTTCTAGCGAAGTGGATTGGGTCATTTCCCATTGTGGCACGCATCGGGCCAGTGGCATACCAATTGCTACTTCCGCCGAGTATTAAGATACATGACGTGTTTCATGTGAGCCTGCTAGCTCCATACACGGCAGAAGGAACCGTTCAGCCATCGCCAGCAGTCCTGGCTGCCGACGGCCAATACAAGGTCCTTAGCCTACTTCAGCACCGAGACCATACTCTGCGGTCGCGTGTTGTTAGGGAGTACCTCGTTCATTGGGCCGGTTGTGGACCTGAACATAATTCATGGGAGCCCGAATCTCGGTTGCCCACAGGGGTGGTCAACGAGTACTGGAGCAAGCTTGCAGCTCGCACAGATCGACGCGTGGCAGGAGGTACCACCTGAACGCGGAAAAATTGAACAACATTCCCACAGGGCAGCATTCATGGACAGCAACCATAGGAGGTTGGGGACGCCCAACATGGTTGTCGCGCGGACGCTCCAGCCTTAAGGGGGGAGGCCGCTAGCCGTGCTGACTCACAAGCTGCAGCTAAGGTCCAAGTGACATGCACGTGTTCATGTCTAGCTGGTGATTGAAATTGTTAATTTTCTTTCACAATATTGACAACTCAATACATGGCATTCTCACTTGTTGGTCATGAACCGGGACGGTTCATAATAAGTGGGGAGGAATGTAGCGGGAGGGCCAGTTCGGCCCTCCCACCTCGCGATAGTGAGGGGGTGGCCGCAAGCCACAAGTTTGAGGTAAAATCCCCTCGTTTTGGACCCAGAATGAGGGGATTAGGTAAAATTGGAAATGGGCCTCCGGAGACTCGAAATAGTCGAGTCTCCTTGCTCTCGGTCGTTGATGACGATTGCCCCTCAGTCCTGCAAAGGGGGTAAACCCATGACGCGGACTGAGAACGCCATTCTGCAAACTCCGACGACGACTTCAGAGCACGAGGTGGAGACACGACCCGTTACACATAGAGTTAGGTATTTTTCCTTTTCCAAAGCACTAACTCTCGTGCTCTGATGCACAAAAAATATAGCGCAAGGTCAATTCTGTCGACAACAAACAAAGTGTCCCTAAGGACACGACATCATGCGAGGACAACACATTACAGTAGTCGTCGCTAGGTTACGGCGTCGACGATGTCCAATGGGCTTGTAGGTCAGATTCAGCGCATTGTCCATTGGAACACGATAGAAGACCAGCCTGTCAAGCCAAGACGCAGATGAGACGTCATTGGACACAGTGACCTTTCGGCCGACTGGGGAGCATTCACCATGTGCCGACTTGCTAATACTCTGGAAGTGGGTATTTCATAACAAAGTGAAATTTCCTCGGATATTCCATAGATATATAAAATGCCACGCGTGTAGCATTGTTAATGTCTGGTCAGGTGGACATCGCGTCATAAAAGTTCCGACATTTGGATATGGCATGGTTAATGTGTGAAATGTGGATAATGTGATAGATATCGGGATGTAACAGCCATGGGCTGTTTTGCGACTAACTGTAGAACCAAAACGTTGGCCCTAAGAATAGTCGTCTCAGGAGAGGGAGCGAATGGGCGCCTCAGCCATTTTGGCTGAGACGAATTGCGCCACAAATAGACGTAGTCGTCATAGGGAATTTTTGTGAACATGCAACCTAAAACCCTATCGTTCCACGTGGTACATCCACGTGGGAGCAGGACCCTAGCGGCCAACTAGAGGAGAGGAGTGACGCGATGGATCTTCCATCACGGCACTCCTCTTGCCTTAAATCTGGCCTATGGACCAAATCTGGACTAGAGTCGAACTAGACTCTAGACCGGTATTATTTTTCCGGACCGCGACTCGTGGAGACATCAATCTCGAGCCCCCAAAACCTGGGAATCATAATTAAAGACCATTTTGATCCTAAAAATGGCTTGTATGCTATATTCCTCCCCCTTTGCTTCAAACCGTCCCGGTTCGTCGTTGTTAACGGAGGTTTGAACATCGCGAACTTCATGATGCAAAACCATGTAACAAGAAGTATAAACAAGATCACACGTATGAACTCTTGTCATCCACAACACGGTCGTGTCACGTTCACGAACAATCAACCACACACTTTTGGTTTTTGTGATTATGTTCATTTGCGTACAACATCCAGTGTTGATCGCGTGATCCCTTGGATTTTACCAAGATGAGAAACGTACAATCCTTGTACGTTCTTCAGAAGTTTTGATGGGTCTTCACCGAGGACTCATTAATACTTGTGTATCGATGTCATGATCGATGCCTTTTGGGACGTACATTGTCAACAATGTCTTGCCTGTGTGGAAGAGGGTACGTAGAATGATGTTTTCTTACATGTCGTGTTGTACGTGTTCAGCAAACTATTGTGGTGATGCCTCCTCTCCCTTTGTAAGGAGTTTCCCTGTGACTAATTAACTGGGCATCCCTACAAAAACAGTCTAGGTCAAAACAATACTTCCCATGTCATTCAGACATGATCTCTTCCGAGGGGATGTTGCCAAGGTGGTACCTCCCTGCAACATCATTAGTTCGTGTGACCTAATATCCGGACATCAGTCCTCTCAGGTCGCAACCACGTGTTCATGACCATACGTAGGTCTACTAGATCTCTTTCAGAACCTGTGGGTTGGTTTGCTGAACACAACCAAGCTCCACTTAGCCCATGCAACTCCCATGCTAGTTTTTTCTTGGGGTTGGGAGGAACCAAGATCCTAAGACATTGTTACTGAGCACACTTGTTTTTCCGTTCAAAGATTGCACTCATCTATCAAGGAGGTGGCATTGGTCGTCTGGCATACACAATTGCCTTCAAAGTCCATCATTAGGCACCACAATGCTCTGACCTAGATAATCTTGGTCTCAACCATCATCCCCTCATTTCTGCCTGAAATGGGTGCCGTAGGCTGCCGCTTACGTCCCCTTCAAAAGCACACTGCTTTTGAACTAGGTTAACTGAGATAACCAATCTCAAAGAATATGGATTCTATCCACGAACAAAGTTTTCATCATACGGTATTCACCAAACGGGTCTACCATGATCACAATCATTGTGGTGCGAGTTGGAAGAACACATTTTGGGTGTCAATTCCATGTGATTGTGATCGAACACTTCTAAATCATGTTCGGTGAGCCTAGAACAACCAGTTTCAAAGTCTTTAGGTTCTTATGTCATCACGTCCTAAGGTTCCATTTAAGAAATCGTCACGGGTTGTGTTTGCCAAGTTACAACAAAAGATGTTGTTCAATGGCTATTCTTGTGTAAATTCGGTACTGCCACTCAACAAAGTGTTTTCCATATGCCTCACCCGAGGCACATGTAGAGGGGATCACCCTCATCAAAGTCATAAAAAAAAATCCATCATTTTGGATACCACCGTAGCAACATCCAAAACATATTGTACTTGCATTCGGTAATGTACTTCAATTGAACCATCTCCAGAGTAAGGGAGTTCATTCGCTTGACCGTGACCTTCCGGGTCATCAAAGCGTGGTTCGACTACACTGTAATCGCTATGGTCTCTTTCAGATATTGGTTTTGTTCCAACAATTAGGATAGCCTGTACTACACTCTACCTTTGGTACGATTGGAATCCATCCACATGATGTTTGAAGAGCGTGACATATACGACTAGTGTACTTTGTCACGATACCCTCAACTTTGAGACGTCTCTCCAAAAATCGAGAGAATTTTATGAGAAATATCATTTCTCAAGGTACATCTTGAAAAGTTCTCATATCAACATGTTGTCAGAACACTGGTAATTATTTTGTCTCAATGTTGATTATGACTCGTTATGTGGTCGGTCGGACCACCAAGATGTAGGTGCTTACACACAGTTAGCTGAAAGTTATCGCCTTTTAGATCGTCTCCACGGTCATATGCTTTGAGCACAAAATCTAGACCTTGACGTGATCCCAAATATGTCGTAGTTGGTTTGTGAAAATTGATGAGATTGTCATGGTTCCCTGAAGCACCATTAGTAGAAAGTGAGTGTCGCTCATTGTCTGTAGTGGGAGGGCCGGTTCGGCCCTCCCTCCTCGCTGAAGCGAGGGGTGGTTGTGCACCACCCCTTGCGTCAACAAGGGCTGGCCGATGGCCAGCACTTTGATGGCCGTCCGCCAGCTCGCTGCCGGCCGGCTGGACGGCCGGCGGCTAGCCAAGTGACTGGCCGGCTACTAGCTGGCCAGCCGCCAGCCGCTGATCGCGGCCTCAGCCCGATCGGCGGTTGAGGGGCCACGAGGGCCTTGAGGGCAGGGTCTCATCGCCTCGTGTCCTTGTCCCCACTCGCCCTCCTTGCAAACAGGCAAGCAAGGACAAGGGAGGGGGACAAGGGACGAAAGACGAGAGAAAGCTGGTGTAAAATTGCCAGCGTGTCTCGCACGCAATGATTTTACGTGAGAATGTATAAAACGTAAATCGAACTTTGTTTGCGACAAACTTTGGCATAAAATAATGCGATAACTCGTGCAAACGCACGAGTTGAAGATAACAACGCCCGGTTCGGGTCCCAAAACCAGGGGTAAGGCTAAAACCAGAAATGGGCCTCTGGAGACTTTATATATTCGAGTCTCCCTGCTCTTGGTCATTGATGATGATTGTCCGTTAGTCATGTGAAGGGGGTAAACCCCTGAGGCGGACTGACAACACAAATCTGCGAACTCCGAAGATGACTTCAGAGAAGGAGTTGGAGGTTCCAGCCCATTACAGTGGTTCTCAGAGCCAGATGAGTCCCGCGATTAAGGATTCGACGGAAACAGCGGCTATGTCGTATATAAAATGCCGCCGGTAGCTGCAAGCAGCACGAGAAACTCCATAAGGGACTACGGCATCTATACTTCACAGATTGAAGTATCGTAAAGTGCATTGGAGAGCTGAAAAAGAGCTATACTTGATGGAGCCTCTTTCGTCTAGCCTCTCTTCACTCCTAAGGGGCTAGGGATTTTTTTTGGGATGGGTTGGGGATTTCCCACCCCTCAAAACCACCAAATCTTCCCCATGTTCAAGACTCCTTCCTTCCTCCCTCATCCAAAAAATAGGACAGGTCCCTTTCCCATGATTAGGGACTCTCACGACCTGAGAGCACCATAAAAAGGAGTAGGTTATCACCTTGAAGGTTTTTGACCGCACTCCAACGCCGCCGGCTCAAGGGTGACGCCGCCCAAGAATGCGAGAGGCCTCAAGGAGCGTGAAGCGAAGACCAAAGAAGACAAGAAGACAAGAGGAAGACAAGGAGATAGAAGAAAGAGTGAAAGACCTGCTAGGAGGTTTTGGAATTCCTATTTTCCCTCTTTGCTCTTGTTTTGTGAGCGACGATCACATCCCTTGTCATTTCCTTGTATTGTAATTTTCTGTTTTCCTATATTCTAGTCACTACCATTTGCCGTGAGTCACTGCTTAGGAAGACTAGTTTCTAAATCCACGCCCTTTTGCGACTGTGGCAACCTAAGAAAAACAGAAATTAAATCTAGAACTGCCTTGGAAATCGTGAGAGCAAGGAGATTGTGGGAGGCGATTCCTCCTAGACGTTGTGGGGTGAAGCCCACAATGGTTTTTACGTGCTAGTTGTTTGGGTGAGGAGATGGCAAGTGCCGGACCGTCCAAGACCAACAAGGGCAAGGTGGTGATGGCCTCACCACATGCCCTCGGCTGAATCCAAATTTTGGGAGCCGCCGTCACGAGCACGGTTGCCAAACCAAAGGCAACCGTATCGCCAAAGACAACCGGCACCAACCTCGGCGACACCGAGAAGCGTGCGGAGGCCGGAAAATTACTCGACGAGCACGTCGACGTGCACATGGACGACCGCCACGCAATGCACGACGCACCACAAGAGGATCACCTGGAGGGGGACCATGACAAAGAGCACACCACCAACGATGGTGAAGATGAAGAGGATCATGATCATCGCCATCATCATGCGACAAACTCGAGCCAATTTCTCGAGAAGGACAAGGCCCTCGCCTCATTACCTGAAGCTGCCGATAGCAGCAAGGCTACCGAGAGTAGCAAAGACACCGAAATCAGCCAGGCGGGAAGTTCCCTCGAGAATGAGCCGGACAACATCCCCGCGAAGGCAATTCGTAATGCCTGCCGCAGGCTTGCTGAGGTCGCTGCTGAGGCGGCGGGCCGACTCAAGATCACCACTGACAGTGGAGGTACGGCACCACTCGGAGGAGTGGGGACAGACCCCCCTTCCTATGATGTGGCCGCAATGGGACAGGGCAGTGCCCCCTCGAGCATCATCGCTGACGACAGCCTCCTCCGGAAGGTGGAACTCCTTGGAGGCGCGTACACGAACCGTACCCTCCTGCAGTGGGTAAAGGTGCACGGACAATGCAAGGCCTTGGAGGCTATCGTCGATGCTCTGACAAAATCACAGCTGAAGTTCGCATTTGCCAACTTTTTGGCCCACGTCGGGCAGAGCATCACGGACCTAGAGCATGATCGCCAGCCACAATGCCTGGCCGCTCATGAGGTAAGCCGCCGATGCAACGGCCTCGACAAGGCATTGCAGAGTGTGACCCAAGTGCGGATGTAGCAACAAGCGTAGCACGCCGTAACTGCTGATCCCACTGTCGGTGATAGCGACGACTTGTCTACCTCGACAAATTTGGGGCCGGTCATGAACATGTCCTTCATCCACAGTGTGGAGATCTTCCAAAAGGGTGTGAACCTGATCGACTGGGTGAATCACATGGAGCATGATCTACATGTCCACAAGGCTCCACTCAGTCAGTGGGGCGATCTTGCCATGGTGTAGGTTGAAGACAAGCTCTTCAACTATGTGGTCAAGGAGTGGGGTGTGCACCGGCCGCACCTCGAGTGGCAGCCTATGCCATGGGAGGCCTTCTACACGATCATGCATAAGAAGTGCACCCAGCATGAGGAGGCACACCACACCTTCCATAAGATCAAGGAATTCAGTCAGCTGGGTAGCTCGCTCAAAGCCTACTTGAGCGAGTTCACCGCACTCGTGGAGGAAGCCAAAAGCTTCACTCAGGACGATTGGACTCAGACGTTCAAGTATCCGGAGTGCATTATGCTAGAGTACTTACGTGACGGTCTTACCAGCGAGTAGCTGAAGGACAAGACCACCACAACGGCAATTGACCAGGCTTGGAAAAGCTGAAGGGCATTGCGCGAATACATGAGTGAAGTGTATTCCATGAATCCAAAGCACTACTCAAACACACAGCCAAATACGCATGCACAGCAAGGCCACGGCATGAGCATGGATGCTGCGGCGGCTGGAGGAGCAGGTGGGCAGTGGGGTGGGGCCAAGGGCAAGCAGCCTGTAAACCCTCGAGACTAGAAGACTGGAAGGCACAAGATCCCAAACCAGAAGCACAGCTGCGACAATGACGAGCAGTAGGCTGTGTGTGAGCATCGCAACGCAACCTTCCGCGACGGACTTCGGCACAATTGTATGCAGCCGGGCCACTTTAGGGCTCAGTGCCCTGAGGTTGCTAGTGGTGGAAAAGAGGCCACGACGCTAGCCGGAGCAGCAGTACCTCATGGGGATGTTGGAGCAGGAGGCCGCGGATAAGGCCATGGACAGGGTCGTAGTCGTGGCAATGGACCCGGCCGTGGAAACGGGCAGGACCGTGGTACGGGTTTTTCTCACCCCTAAGTGACGTTAGTGGGGACCACTCAGGGGTAAACTGGATCAGGAGTGTGGGTTCATGTTTTCAGACAAGGATGTTTAAAAATATTATTTTTGTACGAGTCCAAAATTCTCTATTATTTTCTTCCCTCTTGTTGAACCTCATTCTATACTTGCTCACCGTCATTGCCCACTAAACCTTGCATCCTCGGACGAGATGCGTGATCAGAAATGCTTAGTGGTGGCGACACCAATGATTGTACAAGATTTGTGTGATACTATGATTGAAAAAAACGCTCTCAAAGCGATGAGTTTAATCACATTTGCTGTACCTTTGGTCGATGACTTCGACCAAGTCAAATTTAAAGACTGGAAGGTGCTAGCCAAATTTACACGTGTCCATAAGATGTGGACTCGAGTAGGTGAATCATGGGAGGTGTGGCGTCTGCCATCTAGATTCCGTATTCAACACAAACTCAGTTTTCCATTGTCGAGCCTGTTCACTCGGACGAGTGGGGACAACACGATAATGTAGTTCAAAAGAAACCTAGCTGGTACTCCCGTGAACTCACTTGCTGATTCTGGATGAAATGAATCATTTACCCGAAATGTTGACCTGAAATATGAGCCATCAAATGGGATACTTGTTGTCGGTGACAACCGTACGGTACCCGTGATCGGTACTTGTAAAGCAAAAAATTTATATTCAAGGGTACGCGTCGAAGGTAATCAACCTTCTTGATCCTTTTGATGTGGTGCTAGGCGATCCATGGATCCTTGAAAACAAGGCTCTAATGTTCTTTGGATCAAAACATATCTTGAAAAGGAAAACATCACTTTACACTGATTCCGAGGACGAAATTCTCACCAACTCGACTTAAAGTCCATGCCTACTTACTGTAGTCCAACAGAAAGGCAAGAGGCCGAATGTCAAATCAAAGAGTACCTCACAAAAGGATGGATCAAGCCAAGAAGCTCACCGTATGCTACACCAATCCTTTTTATGAACAAAAAGGACGATGGTTTACGCATGTGCGTAGACAACTGGGCGTTCAACAAGATGACGATGAAAAATCGATTCCTGTTATTACACATTGAGGACCTTTATGAGCAACTCGAAGGAGCAAAAGTATTTTTGTCCTTGGATTTGTCTCAAGGGTGCCATCAAACCTGCATCACGCAAGATGATGTGCCCAAAACTGTATTTTGAATGCACATGGGACACTATCAGTTCCGAGTGTTATGCTTTGGGCTTACAAATGCCCCACAACCTTCCAAAGAGACATGAACCAAATATTTACCAAGCAACTCGGTCAGTTTGTCTTAGTTTACCTGGATGACATTCTGGCTTTTTCAAATCAATGGAAGAGCACACAGAACATCTGCACGTAGTCTTCGCAATCCTTCAGGAACAGAAGTTGTATGCGAAAGTGAGCAAGTGCAAGTTTGCACAAGATGAGCTCGAATACCTTGGACACATAGTTGACAAGGATGTCATCCGTGTCGACCCACAAAAGGTCCAAGCCGTGGTGGACTCGCCATGCCCAGAAAATATTGGGAAGATTTGGTCTTTCCTCAGACTTACAAACTACTATCGATGGGTTATGCCAGGGTATTTGTCCTTGGTTGCACCGCTAACCAGGCTTACACAAAAAGATGTGCATTGGGAATGGACACCAGAGTGCAAGAACACCTTTCTCAAAGTCAAAGAGATTCTATCCACAGCACCCGTCCTAGCTCTCCCACATCCATCACAAACGTGGGAGGTTCGATGTGATGCGTCGGTAGTAGGATTCGGAGTTTTCCTCATGTACAACTGTCACCCAATTGCGTATGAGAGCCGAAAGCTCATCCCCGTGGAAACACGGTATACAACTGGGGATAAACATCTCGTTGCGGTAGTACACGCTTTTAAGATGTAGCATTGCTAACTCGAGGGTACTGAAGGGGGTGTAACGGTCGTGGTCGACCATAACCCATTGGTGTTTTTCCACACGCAACCGAAATTGTCAAGACGACAGGCGTAGAGGTACGAATACTTGAGCCGATCCTTGTTCACATGGGAATATTGGCCTGGACGCATCAATGTGGCCGATCTACTAAGCCGACAGCCTGTGGACATCAAAGCAACCAACGAGGCCGGTGGATGTTTTATGGTCATTGTGCCAGCAACTGTGCAAACACCAGAGCCCTCTGCACCTTAGCACCAACCACCTCAAGAGATTATCCACTACAACGGTTTTGTGAACATAGTCTGAATGGGGTACTGTGTGGATTCTTGGTTTCAAGACTCTCGAAACCTAGACAAGTACGAATTGGTGAAATCCACAGGAATATTTTGGCACGGAGAACAAGTTGTTGTGCCACACTTGGGAGACCTTCGAGCAAAGATTATCTCCCAATTCCATGACCCGCCGGTCGCAGGGCATGTGGGACCTCGAAAGACCGGAAAGGCACTCTTGGACCACTATTGGTGGACGGGATGGAGTGTCGATGTCCGTAAGTATTGGATGACATGCGACCCATATCTTTGGAATAAGGCCAATAACGAGAAGCTTGCTGGATTCCTCCTATTCCTACGAGTACTACGGCAATGAGTCACAAATATCAACAGTGTTTCACCCTCAAACTGACGAAAAAACAGAGCGCATGAATCGCACTCTCCAACAAATACTCTGCATGTACGTGGACCCTGCCATGAATGACTGGGACGAATTCGTAGCACCGGTAGAGTTTGCGGTGAATAACTTGGTGAACGAGTCTACACAGTTCACACCATTTGTGTTGAACAGTGATTGACATTGAGTGGTGTCCTCTTCATTGGTGAAGAGTGGGAGTACAAGAGGACAAGTTCCTTCTGCTCAAGCTTTTGCTTAGTGGGCAGACTCCTTGTTATAGGAGGCGAAGGGTCACCTTCAAGCTCCTCTGCAATGACAAAAGGAAAATGCCGAAAAAAGTCGCCGTGAGATCTCGTTTGACATCGGTAACAAAGTGTTGCTTAACATTGAGAATCTTCGGCTGAAGTCACCAGCGGCGCGAAAACTTCTACTGAAGTGGATTGGACCATTTTCTATAGTCGCACGCATCGGGCCAGTGGCAAACTGATTGCTGCTTCCGCCAAGTATGAAGATACATGACGTGTTTCATGTGAGCCTCTTGGCTCCATACACGGCACAGGGAACCGTTCAATCACCACCGACAGTCCTTGTTGTTGATGGCTAATACGAGGTTCTTTTCCCACTCCAAGACCAAGAGCATACTCTTTGGTCGTGGGTTGTCAGGGAATTCCTCGTTCATTGAGTCGGGTGTGGACCTGAAAATATCTCATGGGAGCCTGAATCTCGGTTGCGCAAAAGGGTGGTCAATGAGTATTGGAGCGAGCTAGCAGCTTGCACAGTTTGACGTGTGTCAAGGGGCACCACCTAAATGTGAGAAAGTGAACAACATTCCCGCAGGATGACATTCATGGAGTGTGACCATAGGAGGTTGGGGACGCCCAACATGGTTATCGCGCGGATGCTCCCGCCTAAAGGGGGGAGGCCATTAGTTGTACAAATCGACAAGCTACAGCTTAGGTCCAAGTTCCATGCACGTGTTCATGTTTATCTAGTGATTGAAAATATTAATATTCTTTCACAATGTTGATGACTCACTCACCGACAATCCTGCTTGTTCTTCATGAACCGAAACGGTTCACAATACGTGGGGAGGAATGTAGTGAGAGGGCCGGTTTGGCGCTCCCTCCTCGCTGAAGCGAGAAGTGGTTGCGCATCACCCCTCGCGTCGGTGAGGGCTGGCCGACGGCCAACACTTTGCTAGCCGCCGGCCAGCTCGCTGCCGTCCGGCTCAACGGCCGGCGGCCGGCCAAGTGACCGGCCGGCCACCAGCCGGCCAGCCCCCAGCCGTTGATCACAGCCTCAGCCCGATCTGTGGCTGAGGGGCCACGAGGGCCTGGAGGGCGTGCCCTCGTTCCCGCTCGCCCTCCTTGCAAGCGAACGAGCGAGGATGAGGGAGGGAGACGAGGGACAAGAGACAAGAGAAAGCTGGCACAAAATCACCAGCATGCCTCGCATGTTACGATTGCACGCCAGAATGTCAAAAATGTAAATAGAAGTTTGTTTGCAATACAATTCGACATAAAATGACGGAATAACTTGTGCAAATGCACAAGTTCCAGTTTAAAATCCCCGGTTTGGGTCCCAAAACTAGGGGTAAGGCTTAATATAGAAATGGGCCTCTGGAGACTCAAAATATTGGAGTCTCCCTACTCTGGGTCGTTGATGACAATAGCCCCTCAGTCCTACGAAGGGGGTAAACCCGTGACGCGGACAGAGAACCCATTTTGTGAACTCCAACGATGACTTTCGAGCAGGAGGTAGAGGTTTTGGCCCGTTACATTGTCTTTGAAAAGGATGTTCACCGAACTGTGGATGAATTCATGTCATCGACATCGGTTCATGTACTTTTGTCTATCATTTCCATGACATATTCACTCGCCATGTAATGAGAGACTGAAGGTGTCGTCTTCAATTTTGTTCACTTTCAACATTCGGTCAATCTTGTCATACACAAGAGAGTGATTCTTCCACTTGTTGATCACCGCACTGCGGCGTCTTCGTCCCCCTCTGGCGTGTTTACAACCCCCATTCACAAGTATCCTTATCTTTTGAACAGGGTTGTCAATACACTCATGTACCTTTTTATTGTAGGGTGCCCCGATTTGTATCCATCACTCACCGAGTGAGATGGTGTAAATGGTTTCACCATTGAGAATTTATTCCAGGATGTCATCCTTGACACGTTTAATCATGGACCAATGTATGTATCGGTCATGAATAACAATGTACAGAACCTCCAAAAGGTAGTGATGTATCTAATACACACAATGTACAAACAACACGATGTCAATCCTTGGGGATTGAAGTTGGCGTGCTAACGAACCAGATCCGTTTCACATCTCATGAAATAGTCATGACACGGGCTTAGTCATGAAATGATGACATTTCCTTTAAACATTGCAGAAGAATGGAACGTGCGACTGTCGTAGCACACGTCCTGCGCCCTCCAAACTACTTGTTTGGTGAAATGGTATCACCATTTTTATCCAAGACATCAGTTGATATCGTCAGCTTGTTCAATTGTCAAAAACCCATTGTGATCATTTGTCCATCCCACCTATCCATAACGTAATGCCGTGTTCAATGCACCAACAGTTAGTGGATAAGGTTTTTGTGCATGTCGTGCACATTTTCTATGCTTGCCATTTACCCAATCTCATGTGGCTGAAGTACCATGGTATGAATCACATACCTTGACCCACTCAAAAGAGAGTTGTCTCCAGTACTTGGTCATGCACTATGACCTCCTATAGTCAAGCAAGACATGCATGTTTTGGAACTCGGCTCAACCGGTTGGGCTTTTGTAGCACGTTCCATCAATGGATATGGAGGAGTTTGTCCACCTTAAGCATAGTCCAAATTTGAGGAAATTATCCTCTTCACACGTGATTCATCCGTTAAAATTTGGTTCTTGCTTCTTTCGGAAGTACCTTCCCATACTACTATCGGCAGGGCGAAGTTTTTTAACTTCCAATGGTCATCACTGCCGGTGGCGCCCTAGATCGCTGTGTTTTTGTTACGCCCTTCGGGCGAACATCTGATCACCACAGCCGTCTGTGATTGTTTCTAGCCATGCATGTCGGTTCTCCATTTGAAGGATTTGACAGTATGACCATCCTCGACTTTGTCGAGATGCATTGCAAACGTCAAATGACCTGTTTTTGGCGCTTCGAATACCACGCTTGATGTACTTTCCCATAGAACTACTATGCGCATAGATCATGTCCGGTGGCTTTTGTTCGGTGGTTTATCGCAAGCTATCATGAAGAGGCAAAGTTGGCTAGTTCTTGCTACTTGATACAACGGGGTGCGATCGGCACTCCTGTTATTGTTGCAATCAGCATCTTATAACATGTGTTGTACCATCAACACTAGCATAGCTAGTCCAATGAAAGCTCATGGTCATAGTGCGTTCGGTACTTGCATTAGTGGTGCATTCGACACCCATAACAAAAGTGCAACCTACAGCTTTTGCCGATTGTGCAATCAACATTTATGACAATGATGCATTTGGCACTCATGTCGACAATTTAATCAATGTACTCATTCGCCATGCATTCAACATCATGGTAATCGTGCGTTCAGCAGTCACGTGAATGCTACAATTGCATTTTCCATGTCGGTCATATTCCAAGTGCAACCAGCACTTGTCAATAGACCATCTTGTGTGGGTTTCCAACATCGCGTGTGTGTTGAGTGCGATCGGCACTCACATTCTTGTTTTGTCTAAATCCACTCACGAATGGCTTGCCTGGCATCCTTGGTGTAATTGACACCCACGTGGATAGGCAGTCGATATTCATTTTGGTCATATGTCTGTCGACCATGAGTAGTGAGTTTGGTACTAGCATCACGGATACTTTTGGCATTCGTGATTGAAGTACAACTGGCACTTTTCAGTGGTGTGTTCGACAACGACAAAAAATTTGCAACTAGCACTTGTGCTCTTGCCCGTAGTGCAATTGATAGCTACGTCAACAATGTGGATGGCACCCGTGTAACCTTGCAATCAACACTCGTTTTGTGCAGTCCGCACATTTTGCATTGTTAAGGTGAATAGGTGAGTCGTCAAGTGCTCACAGCACGTACAGTACCTTTATCATTTTATATTGAATAAAAAAAAATCCTGATGTACGTCACCGTTATGGTTTTGTAACTCGATGTACGTCGTAGTGTCTCTTTTGTGCAAACCAAATTTGTTTAGCGCACGTACAGCCCAGTTGGAGCCATGTCGTGGCTTTCAATGATCACCCCTTCTGGGTTTCCTCACGTAATACCCCAAGCTCTGAAGTTAATTCAGAAAACAATTAGGCACTGTCGGTGCTAAATTTCTTGCATTGAAACATTTCCAAGTTAGTTCTTTCTAGGACATGGAAAAATGTTGGTTTTCCTCCTTTTTGTGTTTTGGAATGGAAAAGAAAAAGAAAATCAGAACTACTAATCTTTGCACGAGCTCAACCAGAGCATTTAGATTTTTGCGTCAAAATCCATGGTCAACTTTACCACATATCAGGTTCAACCACAAATGTTTTTACCTGTTCGAAAGTTTTGTAGATGGTTAACGAAGAATTCCTCAACTTGAGGATCTATGAAAAATGAACAAAATCATGGCACATATAGTGCCTTTTTTGTTTGATGCTTGGATTCTTCCAAGCGTCACCCGGTGTGTTAGGAAAACTTTCGGTCTCCCCCTTTTCCCATGAACTGGAAATTATTGAAGAAGAATGATTGAGAAACTTCTGAATACATTTTAGAGCATAGAATGAGCTCCATGCCGCTTTTTACAATGGTGGAACAACGGCCAACAAGGCCAGATCCTGGGTCCAACCGAGGAAATTGTCCTCACCTCTAGTGCTAGTGGCACTAGAGGCCAAAAAGGTTAACTTTATTTAATCTAAATTTTGGGCTCGGTCTGAGCTTCAAATAGGTTCTTACGGAGCACAGAACAGACACAAATCGAAGGAACTGTCCTTCATTCCATTTGGAACCTACCGGGTTCAAAACAGGAGGTATTTTGGGAAATAAATGCATACTCTCAGTACTATTCGAACCCCTCGCATCCGACGTGAATTTCGGCTTGCTACTAGCTGTGCCACTTGCCCACACTGCAATGCGAAGCATTGTAAAATACAAGAAATGGCCACTTTTGCAGCCATTGCGGCCATTCCCTCTTCCGTAGAAGGAGGAAGGAGGAAGCTTCCTTTCCTCCTTCCTTCTTAGGCCGTGGGCCCATGTGAGGGGAGGATTGGGGAGTCCGTCCCTTTGCCTCCCCCTTGGGCTGTCAGGCTCAAGAGGAGGGGTGAAGAGAGGGACGCCTCCCCTCTCCCCACCCCCTTGGACCGTCACCCCACGTGAGAGCGGAAGGGGGGGTGGAGATAGGGACGCCTTTCCTCTCCCCCCCATGGGCCGTTAGCCCACATGAGGGGGGAAGGGAGGGGGGGGAGAGGGGAGATTGTGTCCTCTCCTACCCCTTGGGTGGCCGGCCCGTGTCAAATGGGGGGTGGGGGGGATCACCCCTTCGGCGCCACTCGGCACCATGGCCGAGTGGGAGAGGGAGAGGAGAGAGGTGGGGCTCGCCCGTCTCTTCCCCCTCTGTGCCGTCAGTGCCATGGGAGAGGGGGAAAGTGATGGAGTTTTCAGACCCTCCCCCTCAGCGTTGTCCCACCCTTGGATGAGGGGGAGCGGGGGAAATGTCCTTCTCCTCCCCTTTGGTGTGTTTGGCGCCATGAACAAACGATGGGAAGAGGGGGGGACTGGCCCCTCTCCTCCACCCTCAGCGCTTTCGGCACCAAGTATGGGGGGAAAAGAGCAAGAGGTTCGCCCCTCTCCTCTACGTCGGTACCCTGACGAGGAGGCGGGTGGGAAGGGGAGAGACACTCACCTCCCCATCTCGGCCTGGCTCTCGGCTTCCCATCGATGAGCTCTCCGACGAGCTCCGTCAAAGCTCCAACGTCGTTGGTCGGGCAGCGTTTGGTGACTCCAACCGCCTCTTCTATCAATATATTTGTTTCCACTTGAGCTATCGGCTTGGTGATCTTCGCTCTTCCTCGCCTCATTGTGGTGATCTCTCTGCCAATCGGTAGCTGTTTGGATGACCGGTCCAAACATTCATCCCTTCTTCTCTTCTATAAACTGCATCGTCGGCTGACGCCATCTGTCGATGTTGATATCCTATGCCTGAGTGTTTCTGACACCCACATTTCTTTTTTTTTTACAATTTGCGGAAGCTCTGGCTCTAAAGCCAATGTAACAGCCGTGGACTGTCTTACGACTAACTGAAGAACCAAAACGTAGGCCCTCAGAATAGTCGTCTCAGGAGAGGGAGCGAATGGTCACCTCAGCCATTTCACTGAGACGAACCGCGCCACAAATAGACGTAGTCCTCATAGGGCATTTTGGTAAACATGCAGCCTAAAATCCTATCTTTGCAGGTGGAACATCCACGTGGGAATAGGACCTTTGCGGCCAACGAGAGGGGAGGAGGAGTGACGCGATGGATCTTCCATCGCGGTACTCCTATTGCCTTAAATCCAGCATATGGACCGAATCCGGACTAGAGTCAAACTAGACTCTAGACTGATATTATTTTTCAGACCGCGACTCTTCGAGACATCAGTCTTGAGCCCCCGAACCCCGGGAATCATAATTAAACACCATTTTTATCCCAAAAGTGGCCCGTGTGCTACACAGAAGTTCTGTAGGTATATGGTCACTCTGCCGTTTTTTTAAGCGAAGTTTTGTGATGTCAGAAAATCAACCCCGCGGTCAAGACAGGGATGCTTACGTTCCCGGCTAGGGTGACAAAGGAGATGGGATGGATCTATATTAAAAGGCACAATAGTTATATTCATATTTCAATGAAAAACATTCTATGTAATTTTCATGCGACATAGTAATCTTAATTTGGCAATGTGAAGTTGTAGGACTATTTTTCACTTACTGATTTTTGCAAGCTGACATTGCATGAATATTATTGATTTGGATTATAATCCAAATCAATAATATTCATGCAATGTCAGCTTGCAAAAATCAGTACGTGAAAATTAGTCCTATATTGGGCTTTGATTTTTTAACACTAAAATAATGTTAAAATGATGTGAGCCTTTCCTATAAAAAATTATTGATATTCATGTACCCAATATCCCAAAAGTTCCATTGTTTATGTAAAATACATGAGAAAAGACATCAAGAAGTCTTTCCTTCATACTTTGTAGAATAAAATACTTTTATCTTTGACATTTTTGTGCTCATTCATTTATTTCACTTCATTACGATCTCTCCATCGGTGTCATTACTATGTTAGGTTTTTCCGCTGTGGGGTTTTCACATTACACAACATGACAAGATGACGCACGATATAACATGAGATAACATAACACAACACGTGATTAAAACATCAGACACCACAGCTTGACATGACATATCATGACATGACACCGTACGACATGACATGACACGACACCACGTGACACGACGCAAAACGACACGAAACGACATGACACGGAACAACATGGCATGGTATGACACGACACAACATGACACAATACGACATGCTACGACACGACATGACACGGTGCAACACAACACGATTGGTATGGCACAACATGACATGACACAATGGGTATGTCTTCCTACTCAATGGTGGACCTGTCAGATGGCGCAGCAAGAAGTAGTCCGTGGTCGCTCTCTCCTCTACCAAAGCTGATTACATTGCTGAGAGTGAATGCACGCGAGAGGCGGTCTGGCTTCGCATGCTACTGAGTGATCTGGGTTTCAACCAACTCGAACCTATGACTATCCACTACGGCAATGAGGGTGCCATCGCTCTCTCAGAAGATCCAGTTCTTCATGATCGTACCAAGCATGTCTGTCGGCAGTATCACTATGTCCGCAACGCGGTTGTTGAAGGCGAGGTCGTCATGCACGACCTCCCCACTGCTGATCAAACTGCCGACATCTTCACCAAAGCACTCTCTACCGACCGGCATGCTCATCTCTGTGCCCGTACGGGCCTACTCTCTTCTTCCTGACCTTCCTCGACCCAGCTCCTCGGCTCTTCGCCTTCTGTGCACTCACTCCAGGCTCTCTCCTTCCGTCCCCCCATATGAGGCATTGGGACGGATGGAGATGGTCATCGGTGGAGCCGTCGTGGCTTCCCGCTTCTGTGCCCCCCACATGAGGCGTTGGCACGGACGCGGGTCGCCTACGACTGCCAACCCTGCCTTTTTCTACCCTTTGCTTCTGCTCGCTTCTTCTCTGTTTCATCTCCCCTACGCTGTCCTTCTTGCCGCTGCTGGTCGTTCTCCTGTTCCGTCCCCCCCACATGAGGCATTGGGACAGACGAGGGGACTTTGACCCCTCTGCCTGTGCTGCGCACTTCCTGTCCCTCTGCATTTTTTTTGCTGTATATTTTGCTCCATGCTCCGTGCCTCTTTCCTTGTAGAACGCCAACAATCTCGCTGCCTTGGCCAATCCGGGGTGGGCCACGCCACTCGCAACTGCAATTCTGCTCCACACAAAACCTGTCCGGCTCCCCTCTTGACTTCAGACCCCGTTGGGTGGGCTGCCACTGTTAGCTCACCATTCGGGCCGGATGAGCGAGAGATGGCCACTCCCCCGAGTCCGGGGAAGATGTGCTGCTGGGTGCGGTCTTTCCCCGGCCGACGGGGCTTTGCCCGGGCCACAAAGTTCCACCGCCCCACGGTACACCCTACGTCTTGTTCCGCTCTCCTCTGCTGGCGTCCCAGACCCTCTCAACTTTTGTCCGCCACCGTCAAGGCGCGGTTTGCCCGGGGGGGGGGGGGGGGGGGGGGGGGT
>SZWC01002924.1:49473-67130 GCA_023375785.1 Penium margaritaceum
TGTGGGATGTGGTCCCGAAGTTTGGCTGATTGTCTTTTGGTGGTCTACGTCTTCTGTTTTGGGCGAATCTGAGACTGAGCGTGAGCTATTCTGTCGCCTCACGCTTTATGAGCAGGAATTTAGAGACAGTCAGTTTGCAAAGGGAATAACGGTATTTTGAGTTCCTTTTGTAGCATTAACAACATTTATAGGGCTAGTCAGGAGCTTTCCAACGCACCAAACCATACGCAATTTGGCCAAGCGTAGCCCAAGGTACGCTTCCCGAAGTGCAGGTCTTACCCACCACAGAATCGCCTAACAGTTCCATGGTGCGCACACGCCGTGGCGCCTTTCTTCACGTGCGAAGCGCTTTTTCCAAGGAGCAGATCCCATTGCACGTGGTCTAGTGGTCCCTTGTACTGTTTCCACGCACCTACCCCATGTTTGGGTCGAGTTTGGTGATGGGGTGAGACGAGTTTTGAAACATGTCCGCGGACCTGCAGTCAAAATGTTTACGAAGTCCCTGAGTAACAAAACGTACTACTGAGTTTCGGACACCGAGCCATGATTTTGGCTGTCCCATAGTAACAGCCTGCACTAGAGGATCTGGTGGATGATCCACCTGATCAGGTGGACTGTCCACCGGACGCCCCGGCAGGCCTTCCGGAGCAATTTCTCCAGATGGTATTTTTGTTACTCGGTCCGGTCGATTATCCACTGGATTTCGAGTCGTAGCCGGCTCCCAGAGCCGCTACGCACATCCCAACTTTGGAACGCCATATCTCCCTCGATATTTGTCTGATTCCAGTGCAACAACTTCCACCGGATTTAGAGACTCGTCACGTTTAAGAGGCAAACATCCATTTTAGGATCTGAGCAATCCAACAGCCGCTAGATTCGTCGGAGCGGATTTTCCTCTTTCTGGCGCCTTGTCGGCGCCTCCCAGTGCCGCGCTTGGGTATGCGGAGGGGCAATTTTTCAGCATTCTTCCCCTTGCACTTGCCATGCCCGCTGCTCCAGCTTGCTCTCACTCATCTTCCGCTGCGTCCTTCTGCCCATCATAGCTGGTCATCCCGAGCCCGGCCACGCTCATCGCATGCCGGTCCGTGGGTTGCACTTTGGTCAAGCAATCCGCAAGCATGTTGTGCGTGCTACAGTGCTGCAGCATCACCTGCCCCTTCTCGACCATGGCCCGTGCATGGTGGTAACGCACGTCGATGCGCTTCATCCTTCTATGCTGCGTCGGGTTGTTGGTCGACGAGATCAAGTCGGTGTTGTCCTCCTGTACCACCGTAGGCTCCTACTGCGGCACGCCCAGCTTCTCCAGCAACTTGCGGAGCCACATCGCCTCCTTGAACGCCTCGGCCAGCGTGATGTACTCTGCTTCCGCTGTTGAGGTGGTGACACAGTCCTGCTTCCTGTTGCACCACGAGACCGCTGCATCAGCGAGGAAGAACACGTAGCCGGATGTAGACTTTCGCTTGTCCACATCGCCAGCGTAGTCTACGTCCGTGTAGCAGACCAGGTGCAAAGGGTCCGCCCGCCCTTTGCCGTCAAACCTCAGGCGCGCGTGTCCTGTCGCCTGCAGGTAGCGGAGGACGCGCTTGACCGCCTGCCAGTGTAGTGGCCCTAGATCGGCCACGTACCTGATCACTTGGCCCACCACGTAGGCCAGGTCCGGTCGAGTCGCCACCATGGCATACATGAGGCCGATTGGTAGGGCACCCCTGCCATATCCTCCCGCTCTTCTTTTGTTTGCGGCGCCATTGCTGTACTGAGTTCACAGGTCGTGGAGACAGGACTGCACAATAGTTTGTAGTCCTCCATGTTATACCGCTTCAGCACCTCGGCCACATATTTGGCCCGCCCTAGCTTAAGTGTTCGCGGGTGCGCTTCGGCACCCGCGGTGCCTCCTTCGACGGATCATTTTGCCGGATCTCCAGCCCAGCTGTATCGTCGTCGGAGTCCTCCGTGTGGGGTGCTGCACCTACTGCACCGGCGCGCTCCCACGCCGCATCATCAACTTCCACGTCCGCCGGCTCCTCCTCGTAGTCAAGGAGCTGGAACCACTCTCCCTATTTTGGAGTATTCCCGACGCTCATGTCTTTGCTGCTGCTGCTCAAGCTCTGCTGCTCGTCGAACTCGAAATCACGGCTAGGGATGATCTCTTGCATGTGCGGATCCCAGTGCCGATATGCCTTTTGCGTGCTCTTGTAGCCGAAGAACAAGCATGGCTTCGCCCGCGGTTCCAGCTTGCCGTCGCGTCGCTGTGCCGCCTGCACCATCGCGTGCGCCTTACACCCGAACACTTTCAAGTGTGCCACGTTTGGCTTGCACCCGCTCCAAACCTCCTGCGTCGTCTTCCAGCCGCCCTTGCCCTTCAGCACTGCTGTCGGGGTGAGGTTGATGGTGCAGCTCGCTGTACGCACAGCCTCCGTCCAGAACCCTCTTTGTAACCTCGCATCCACAAGCATGGTCTGCACCATGTTGAGCAGCGTCTTGTTTTTCTGCTCTGCCACTCCATTGGATTGTGGCGAGTACGGTGTGGTGGGCTCCCACTTGATGCCCTACTGCTTCATCCACCCGCTGCAGCCCACGTACTCTCCACCATTGTCGCTGCGTAGCGCTGTGACCTTCCGGTGAGTCTGCCTCTCCACCGTTGTGACGTACTCCTTCAGCCGGTCTAGGACCTCGCCTTTCCGCTTCATGAAGTACACGTAGAGCTTTCTGCTACAGTCGTCAATGAAGGTGATGAAGTATCTCAGGCCGTTGTTTGACGGCGTTTTGAATGGTCCATACACGTCGCTGTGCATGACCTCCAGCAGGTCCTTTCCACGAGCCTTGTTCTCATTGAATGGCTTGCGCCGTGCCTTGTCCAAAATGCAAGGCTCGCACTTTTTTCACACTGTTGCATCTGCCGCCGCGTCTGTTGTACCTTCAATGACAAGGCCGCGCACCATGTCATGCCTCGCCATCTCCTTAAAGGTAGCGGGCACCGAATACCCCAACCGTTGGTGCCAGAGCTCCAGATCAGTGTTTCCTCCCTTCGCCATGTTGACAACATGCTCCTGTGAGTCTACCGCGCCTGATGTCGCGGGGACCACCTTGATCTCCACGATGTAGAGACCGCCCTCGTGCTTCGCCTCCAGCACGACCTCGCCGTCGCCGTCGATGCGCACCACTGTGCCTTTCTTGCGAAAGAGCACCTCGTAACCCTTGTCTGTCAAGCGGCTGACACTCAGGATGTCAGCCAGGCCGGGGACGTGCTGCACATCACGGATTGTGCACAGCTCTTTCTTACCGCCCACCACAACTTCCACCTCCACGTTGCCTTGGTCGGCCGCCGGCTCAACTTTGTCGTTTGCAACCACCATTGGCTCGGAGGACTTCTCATAGGTGAAGAACCCCACCTTCTCGACTTAGGTATGATCCTCGGCCCCGTAATCCAGGCACCGCCTGTTGGCCATCTCGAGGAAGTGGTTCTTATTTCCATTGAGGAGAAACCTTTTCTTGATGTTTTTGCGGCCGGTCTTCACCTCCTACGGGTACTCACCGGGCCAATGACCCTCCTTGCCGCAGTTGCGGCACGCACCTTTCTTGGCACCCTTCTTGCCGCCTTTGCCTTTTCCGCCGATTCCTTTGCCCCCGCTTCCGCCACCACGCGTTTTGGTGACTAGAGCCAATGAGGAAGACAAGGACTCCCCGCAGCTCCGGCACTGCGTCTCGTTGTGGATCCACTCTGCAACCGTGCTATAGGTGAGCTTGTCCTCCGACCATCCTCCGAGGACGGTGATGAGTGGATCCCAACTGTCAGGTAGGGCCATGAGGAGGGTCATCGCTTGCAGCAATGTGTCGATCTTCCACCCCACGTCATTGCATTGCGAGGCGAGTGACTCAACCTGCTGCATGGAGGAGATGACATCATCTCCCTCCTCGATTCTCACCGAGAGGAGCCACTTCATCGCGAAGATTTTATTCCCGAGCGACTTGGATTGGTGGATGGTGCAGAGTTTTTGCCAAGCTTCCGCTGCCAGCTTGCAACCTTGGAAGTAACCCCACTACAACTCGGCTGTCCCGGACACCAGGAGCATGAGCGCCTCAGTGTTCTTCTTTGCGAAGGCCTCTTTCTATGCTTCTGTCATCGTCGCTTTGCCGAGGAGTTCCGTTCCCATCATGACCTCCACCAGCCCCTTATGCGCGAAGTGCAGCTCCAAGTGCCACCTCCATAGCCCAAAGCCTGGGCCACCCGCATACTTCTGGATGGGCTGCATTTCCCTATGTGCCATTTGTGCAGCTTCTACTCCCACGGGTTCTCAGACCTTCACGGCGACGTCCAAGATGATGATCTCATGCGGTACGTCAGACGTGAACGTTGGAGACGATCAAACACGTGGGCCCATAACCCTTTGTCAGGGAATCCGCGGGATGAGGTCCCGACGTTTGTCTGATCGTCTCTTGATGGTCTACGTCTTCTGTTTTGGGCGAATCTGAGACTGAGCGTGAGCTTTTCTGGTCACCTCACCCTATGTGAGCAGGAGTTTAGAGACAGTCAGTTTGCGAAGGGAATAATGGTATTTTGCGTTAGTGTTTTAGCTTGAATATGCTCACAACATTCATAGGACTAGTCATGAGCTTTCCAACGCATGAAACCACGCACAATTTGGCCAAGCGTAGCCCAAGTTACGCTTGCCAAAGCGCAGCTCTCACCCACCACAGAAACGCCTAACGGTTCCATGGTGTGCACACGCCGTGGCGCCTTTCTTCACGTGCGAAGCGCCTTTTCCAAGGCACAGATCCCATTGCACGTGGTGTAGGGGTCCCTTGCGCTGTTTCCACGCACCTCACCCACGTTTGGGTCGAGTTTGGTGATGGGGTGAGACAAGTTTTGAAACCTGTCCGCGGACCTGTAGTCAGAATTTTGACGGTCCCTGAGTAACAAAATGTACTACTGAGTTTCGGACGCCGAGCCATGAGTTTGGCTAAGTCCCTCATTAACAACCTGCACTACAGGATCCGGTGGATGATCCACCTGATCGGGTGGATTATCCACCGGACGCCTCGGCAGGCCTTCCGGAGCAATTTCTCCAGATGGTACTTTTGTTACTCGGTCCGGTCGATTATCCACTGGATTTCGAGTCGCAGCCGGCTCCCAGAGCCGCTGCGCACACCCCAATTTTGGAAGGCCATACCTCCCTCCATACTTGTCCGATTCCCATGAAACAACTTCCACCGGATTCATTGACTTGTCAACTTTAAGGAGCAAATATCCATTTTAGGATCCGAGTAATCACACTAGATCCACCGAAGCAAATTTTCTTCTTTCTGGCGGCTTGTCGGTGCCTCCCGACGCCACGCTTGGGTATGCGGAGGGGAAATTTTTCAACATCCCCCTCCCTCCCACCCTCCCACCCTCCCTTGTCCCTCTGTTGGTCTCTGTCCTCTGAGGTGTGGCTGTACACCAGAATTTTGTCGAGGTATACCACGACAAGATTGTCGAGGTTCGGTCAAAAATTATTGTTCATTGCCTCCATGAACGTCGCTGGGGTGTTTTTTAGTCCAAACGGCATAACCGTGAACCCGAAGTGCCCGTAGTGAGTTCAGAATGCTGTATTCTTGATGTCGGCGGCTGCCACAAGTATCTGGTGATACCCGTTGCGTAAGTCGATTTTGCTGAAAAGTCAGGCTCCGCGAAGTTTTTCTAAAAGTTCGTCGACTCGAGGGAGAGGGTAGCGGTTCTTGATGGTAGCATTGTTCAACGCCCCATAATCCACGAACATCTGCATCACGCCAGTTTTCATTTTCACAAATAGTACTAGTGCGGCGTATGGTGATGTGGAAGGGCGAATGAACCCCTTACCCAGCATCTCGTTGAGTTGCCTTTTCAGCTGGCTCAGTTCGTGATCGCTCATCCGATAGGTCCCTTGGACAGTAGGTCTGCTACCCGACTTCAGTTCAACGCGATCGTCGATGTCTTGCTTAGGAGGTAAAGTTTTCGGGAGCTTGTCGGGGAAGACGTTTGCAAACTCCTTGATGAGTGGTACGACCTCTCCGGGTATCATCGCGAACTTCGTCGAGGCCGTTGAGGCTGATGAGGCTGATGAGGCTGATGATAAGTCAGCTGCTGGCACTTTCGCTTCTCCCATTGGCTCGATATGTTTGAGCCACTCACGGACTCCTCTTCGTATGGAGTGCTTGGACACGTTTAGTGGTGTCGGCTGCACCCGTTGTCGCTTTTTGGCTTCCGCGACTTCCTCGGTTGCTTCTACCTCTACTACTTCTACTGTCGGCTTCTGTCCCGCATGCGGAAGTTGTCGTTGGGCGCTGTCTATTTCCGCATAGACGTCATCGTAGTTCTAGCCCACCTGCGGATTGTGCCGGTAGAGAAAATTTCTTCGGAGGATGATTTTGGGATCACTCATTGGACAAGACCTCCAGACTGTTACATCCCAAAGATATACCACTTGTAGTCGTAGTGGTTCTCGGAGTCTCCGTATGTGTAGTGACTGTTGACAGTTTTTCCTTCAAACACCCCTGGTTTGGTCTACAAACCCAGCATGCGAACCATGTCATTGCTTACAAAGCTATGTGAAGCTCCTCCATCCAATGTTGCCGGTACTGTTCTCTGACTTCTGCATACTCAAGGCTAGCCTTTAGCAGTATCGCCGGTTGGTCATCCTCATTCCCCTCAACAAACTTTGCGATCTAAGGAGCCCTCTACAGCGATGTGGGTTGTTCAGATGGGCGATCGTTTGGTGCAGATCGTTCCTCGCAGACAAGAGTTGCGCCTTTTACTCCTATCCTTTGTCATTTCCCCACTCATTTATCTGCGACTTCCCCCCCTTTTTGGCCTGCTGCTTGCTTTGACAGTTTTGAGCGATGTGCCCAACATTTTCGCAGTCATGGTAGGTTTGCGTATCTCTGTGGTCGACGTCGTCTACTTCCATCGGAGTCGAGGAGTCCGTTGACTGGTTTTTTCCGTTCCTACGATAATTGTGGTTAGGAGGTTGCCAGCCATAGGAATCCTAGATCCGAGCATTGTAGTCGGCACTGTCGATCCGTTATGATGGTGCGATCATCCGTAGCAAGTCGTTCTGGATGCCGAAAATGGTGATTGCTGGCAGGATATCCCGCTTGAGGCCATTGTTGTAGTGAAAACAGAGTTCGTTGGGGGCAATGTCCACTACAGTGATGATCTCGCTGAATATTCGCGTATACTCAGCCACGCTAGACTGCTGATGCAGATGGTGAAGTTTGTTCTGTGTGTTAGATTTTTGTTCAGTCGTCCAAAGCGTGCCAGCATCGCGCGCGAGAATTCGTTCCAGTTCGTTGGTGGTGTCAGCACATCTTGCCATTGTGGGTTGATCTACTCCAAGGGTAGAACGCCTACAGTCAGTGATGTGAGACGGCCGCCCTGAGCAGTTGATGACACTTTGCCGCTCTCATGCTACCATTGGATGGTCTTTTGATCAGACAACCAACTTAACGCCGTGCCACGCAAAAGCGCGGCCGCGAGGTCAATTTTATTTTGTTCGTCGTTGATCCTAACAGTGAAGTACACCTTCAAACTTGTCAGCCACATCCAAACCGTTGGTCCTTTTGAGTTTGTAGGATTGAACAGTCCTGGTGGAGCCGGATGAATTTTGTGTTCGCTTGAGAGTTGGGAGTTTCTCTCGACGAGCACCATTTCACACGCGCTTGCATTGTGAAGAGCCTCCATTGCGACGTTGAGTTGTTGGAGCAAGTGGCTGTTGATGCCCTCGAGCGCGGAGATCCTTTTTGCCAATTCCTCGTTGATCCGCGCGTATTGTTCCATGCCACGTGTCGTCCCTGCCGTCGTCGTCGAGGCTGTCGGTAGGGGCGGCTGGTTTGTTGTCGTCGCGTCACTGACCGGATAGGCCACCAAAGCCGTACGGGTAGTTCCAGCTGACACGAAGCCTGCCACGCCAGTGTTCGTTGTCGCTTTGGGGTTCGTGTGAATTGGCACCTTTTGCTCCTCCATTGCCGAAGCCGTCGCCGAAGACCCGCTGTTGGTCGTCAGTTGCGCTTGCCCGCTTCACGTCATAGTCGCGAGGTCTGCAAAGTCTTTACGTGCGAGATGCGCTGAATACTTGTGTGAGGTATTCCTCCGGATATGTGAATTAGTCAGATGCCTCTCCGAAAACATTGCGCTCTGATACCAATTGTTACGCAAAACGGAGCGTAGACGGTGAAGAGAAGATTCTATGAAGCTTCCTAGCATGCTTTTCACTGAATATGCGTCAGTGCTCAGTCAGCTCGCGGCGTCAACACAGGTCAGACGCAAAACGGCAAGGGTTTTTCTAGACGACACAACACAGTGTCAAATGTGCTTCCATTGATAAACACATGCAGAGAGAAATGACAACTGAGCAACAATCAGCCTAAATAGTTGTCGGCCGCCTAGAGTCGCTAGGGACGGCGGTATTTTCGTACCTGCTCAAAATGGCCTAAAACCACAGTTTTGGCCGTAACTCACTCCTCAGGTGTCATAATCACCCGCTGTCTGCACCAGAATGTGCAGAACGATGAGCTCTATGCAACGGACCCATGCAAGGTGAGTTCGCATCATCCAGACACGAATGGAAAGCAAAACAAGGAAATCAGCCGAAATGGCCTGTCCACCGAGAAAACTCTACAGCACTCTGAACTGCACTAAGAGCACCCATAAATGTACGAGTACAGTACCGAGACGTCAGCATGTGGTTTCCACGACAGGAAGCACACAAAACGTTGCACATCTCCTCATCGCACCGGTACAGGCTACCGGGTGCGTGGATCTTGACCACCGAGAAAACCCAAGCAACGGCAGACCAACCAGTCAGGCTGTGGAGACGCATCATCTCCGTCACACATGTCATGTCGTAGCTACTAGATAAGTCCCTGGATGATCCGGAGTCCCTTCGGGCCGTCACGATCTCCAATGTGGCCGCCGCTCACTATCAGCTCCGGGTACACCCGTAGCTGCCACGGCAGTGGCTCGTGACGAATGGAAGCCACACACACCAACACTCCCCCTGGCTGACACATCCGTCAACACCACAATGGCTGAGCAAAGGCAGGACATGATGGCTTGGGAAGCCAATCATGGCGAGCACCGATCAAGCATACTACAGCACAGGGTCTCCTCGTGAAAATGATGCATCCCACCAAGTGCCCAGGTCTCCACCATGCAAGAAATCCATCACACACCTACATGTCAAATATCATGGAAAAGAGACACAAAAACAAGGTCTCCTCCTGACCCCGGAAAATGTCTCCAGATGTCCAGATCTCGACCGCATCATGCATGGATCATACATTACACATGTACGCAATGGGTCTTCACGTCACACTAGTAGAACTCACCAGGTGCGCGGGTCTCGACCAACATAACCTCGACCCTAGCATCGTGCCGCACCCCAAGTAACCTCGCTGTCCTCAAAAGAGTGCCAGGCCAAAGCCCACACACGAACACCCGCCCTGGGCTGCAGAGGCTGACAGCACGAGAAAAGCTGATGGCTGGTCCTAACACAATCCTTGAGGAGGGAGCACGGCTGCTCCATGGCCACATACCCCTACACTGCAATAGCAAGGGTGACGACGATGCTGGTAAGATGTACTCCCACGTAGCCTCACCCCGGAGCGCCATCGTCGCTGGTGTCGTCGTCGCTATTGTCACTGCTGTCATCATGTACTAATGTGACTGGTGCAGCGCTGAGGGCCTCCTCCAAGACAATCGCCTGTTGTATGGCCTCCAACTGTTGAGCTGCATATTGCCTCGTGGCCTCCGCATCATCGAGGTACGTGTGGAGCTCGACGATCTCTGACACGGCAGTCGTCCAGCTGGCTACATCTGTGGCATGTAGGGGGTTAGTTTCGGAAAAAAACTGACGGTGGACCTCGATCGTGTGCATGTCGGCAAGAGCCAGAGCCTCATGTATCCTCCCGGGCTCACCCCGTAGGAAAGAGTGGAGCTGTGCCTGCTCGTCACACAATTTGACGTCCTCTGTGTCAATCGTCGACTCAAGTGCCATCGGGCCACAAAGTGCTGGTAGGGCGGGAGCGCAAGACAATGAGTCGCCACGTAAGTCGTCTGGGACTATAGGAACGGCTGTTGTGAAGGCACCTACTGCTCATGACACACCTGTCGCTCGGCCTTCAGCTGCTGGGCAGACGTCAGCATGTGAAGGTACAGCTGCATCCGCGGTGACTTCATGGTCATCAAAGGTGCGGTCAGTGTCGTGGTGCTCCTCGTGACCCCCGGTGCACAACCCATCATCCACCTATTGCTGGAGGTCCGCCTGTCCGAGACGTGCATCCTGTAGAGACCCCTCAGTAGCCTCGAGACACCGGTGTACATCCTCCACACACTCCTCGACAACCCGTCATGCTAGAACATCCGCTCGAGCCACCACTGCGTCCTGCTTGTTGACCGCGGAGCGTAGGCGCTCGGACGAGAGTAGCTGTGTCCTCGGCTGGAACCGCCATGGTGTCAATGACACCGATCAGGGCAGTGAGGAGTCGGAGTTCCGTAGCTTGCTCTGCATCCCCCATGTTATACACGTGGATGTTTGTTGTCATCTAGGTGACATCTCGTGGTCGTTCTGCGGCTACTCTGAGAACGGCAGCGCACTGGACCTCTACGTGTGTCACCGACTCCGTGTCTAACCAATCCCCCATGTACGACTCATCCTCCTCACAAGGGGCGTCTCTCCCCTCCTCTCGGTCAGCCACATGCTCCTGTTGTCGAGCACTATCCCGCGCATTGATCATGTGGTATCCTGTGGTCTTCGGTGAGTACTCCACACCCCAACCGGCCGACGGACTGGGAAAAACCAAGAGGGAGTAGCGCACCAACCCCGAGACCGAGGACGAGGGAGACGGCTCTGCTGCAACTCCTACCACCACCATAGTAGCTGCTATCGTCCCGGCCATCATCAGGGTATCAACGGCCTCTGCTACCTCTCCTACTGCCTTTGCCACATCCGTTGCAATCTCCAACTCAATCTCTGAAGCTGACTCAGCGTCAGACCACTCCTCCTCGGACAAAGAGTCCACCATAGCAAGATGATGCACCAACTGAGTGTGTCGTGAGTCTCCGTCTGCTGCCTCAGTCCTCGGTTCCAAGGTTGTCGTCGGTGGACATTCCATCCATAACCGACACACCGCCAGAAGGTGGAAGGGGATGACACACCAATCCTGCAACCAGAAATGATGGAAGTGGCTCCTCGGCAACATCCGTCACTGCTGGTGATGCTGTTGTCGGCACTGCTACTACTAGTTGGGAACGGCTTTGTCAAGCCGTCCGTTGTCACGTTCAACGAGTGCGTGCAGGGAGGGTGCCGGCAGAAGTGACGGCTAAGATAGCGACGGGGTCGAAGGTCGTGATGACACCGACTGACTCCAGGACAAAGCGGAGGGCGTCGGATGTGGAGCTCAGATCGGGTGGCAAGGGACCGGCAGGTGACGACACTGTAGGAGGTAAGGATGGCGAGGAGTGAGACAAGGATGTCTGCAACGGCATAGTGGCAACAGCACGCTCAGAGAGTACATTGTCTGTGCGCTTTAGACCCTAGAGCTCAGCGTACAACACCGCCATAGCTCCACTGAGGGGTGCCACGGAATCGGCTGACAACGTCTCTCAGTCCGATGGTGATACCGAAGGGCGGAACCGTATCCAAGGCGTTCGCCACCACGTAGGATGCTGGCGACACTGGCGCCATCCATGGTGCCGATCCCCACAGTAGTAGCAAGCAAAGCCATTGGACGCGTGAGGCGTATGCCACGGCTGAAACTGCCATTGTGGACGCGGCGCATGCGATGTATGTAGAGCCGGTGCCAACCACGGCGCCGGCTGTGCTCCCTGCCACATCAGTCTGCTCATCTCCGGAACTATCGGCGTGGGTGAGTGCACACAACACTTGCTCTCGCTGGCGCAAGGCCACAGGGGGAGGTAAGATTTCGAAGCACTATCTCTCAGACGTGCTGCGACGCAGTCACAAAGATAGTCACCATCGTGCTAGTGGTGTACTGCTGTGCGACTCAAGTGTGCGACCTCAAGTCGCCTTCGGTGCTGATTTTGCACCGGGTGCTGTCGTCAGCCAACGACTGTGGCCTCAAACCACCTTCGCTGCTGCTGCCACCGCTGCAACTCTCGCGGCGGATGATACTACAGCGGTTCCCATCGTCAGTCGACGGTGGTGGCCTCAAGCGACACCCAAAAGGTAAAATATACAAAAAACACAAAAAATTCTTTTTTTTTGTTCACCAAATGCTCGGCGCGAGTAGGGTACCCTTTCTCGAGGTCTTACTCAAATGCCCCAATCGAGGATCCCCCTGTCAACTTTCTCCTTTTTTTCAGGCGTCACCTCCTCGTGTGCCTCTTTTAGGGTTGTTCCAGGGTGTCCCCTTGAGGACCTCCCCGTGTGCTCTCTCCCTCCCCCCCTTTTTTGTTTGCAGATTTGAGCCTCGCCTCAAGCAAGCTTGTCGAGCGAGCTTGCTCGGCGAGCCCGTCAAGCGAGCTTGCTCGGTGAGCTCGCTCACTGCGAGAAAGCAGCTTCCTGTTGCTTGCTCGCAATGCGAAGCTGCAATCCAGCTTTACGAGGCGAGCAAGCAGTAGCAGTGGCTGCTGCTGTTGTGGCTGCCACTGTTACGCGGGGTGCTGCTGCTATTGCAGCCCGCGTGAGCAACTGTGGCCGCACGCTATAGCTGCCCGCCGGCGCCGCTGCTGCTACTACTACTGCCGCTACGCCTGCTGTACGCCATTGTTACTGTTATAGTGGCTCACTTCCGCCTACTGTTGCTGCTCACTGCCGCTAGCTGCTGGTGCCGCTCATTGCTGTTGCTGTTTTTTTCTGCAATAGCAGCGCACGACAGTAGTAGCTAGCAATAGCAGCAGTGGCAAGTGGCAGCTGCAACAGCTGAGGTTGTCGTGCACTGATGCTACTACTGCATCTACTTCTGCTGTGCCTCTTTCCTGCCGCCGCTGCTTCTGCAGCTACTTGCCGACGTCGCTGCTACTGTTGCTGCTTCGGCTGCTACGGCTACTTTTGCTGTTGCAGCTGCTTCTATTGCTTCTACTAACAACAGCTCTTGATTCTGCTGCTACTACTGTAGTGGTTGCTCTTGTTTTGACTGTTGTTACCGCAGCTCGCCGCTCGCCGCTCGCTTGTCGCTAACAGCTGCTACTACTACACTCTCACGTGCTGAAGGCGGATGAGCTCGCCCGTAGTCGGGTGACGTCGACGGGTCCCAGTGACTCGGCTGTAGTGGTGAACCTCACTGCTCCTGCTCTGCTACGTCGCTCGGCGATAACTATCTCGCAGCTCTGATACCATGAGAAGATTCTAGCAAGCTTCCTAGCACACTTGCCACTGACTGGGTGTCAGCGCTCAGTCAGCTCGCGACGTCAACATAGGTCGGATGCGAAATGGCAAGGGTTTGGCTAGACAAAACGACACAGTGTCAAATGTGCTTCCATTGATATACACATGCAGAGAGAAATGACAACTGAGCAACAATCAGCCTAAATAGTTACCGGCTACCTAGAGTCGCTAGGGGCAGTGGTATTTCCATAGTGCTCAAACAAACCTAAAACCACAGTTTTGGCCGTAACTCACGTGTCAGAATCACCCGATGTCTGCACCACAATGTGCAGAACGATGAGCTCTACACAACGAACCCACACAAGGTGGGTTTGCATCATCCAGACACAAGGAAATCAGCAAAAATAGCCTGTCCACCGAGAAAACTCTACAGGACTCTGAACTTCACTAAGAGCACCCATAAATGTACGAATGCAGTACCGAGACGTCAGCGTGTGGTTTCCACGACAGGAAGCACACACAAGTTGCAGGTCTCCTCATCGCACCGGTACAGGCTACCGGGTCCGTGGGTCTCGACCACTGACAAACCTCCAGCAACGGTAGACCAGCCAGTCAGGCTATAGAGATGCATCATCTTCGTCACACCTGTCATGTCGTAGCTGCTAGATAAGTCCCTGGACGATCTGGAGTCCCGTCGGGTCATCACGATCCCCAATGCGGCCGCCGCTCACCATCCGCTCCGGGTGCACCCGTAGCTGCCACGGCAGTGGCTCGTGACAAGTGGAAGCCACACACATCAACACTCCCCATGGCTGACACATCCGTCAACACCACAATGCTAAGCAAAGGCAGGACAGGATGGCTCAAGAGGCCAATCATGGCAAGCACCGATCAAGCATACAACAACACAGGGTCTCCTCGTGACAATGGTGCATCCCACCAAGTGCCCGGGTCTCGACCATGTAAGAAATCAATCACACACCTACATGTCAAACATCATGGAAAAGAGATACAGAAACAAGGTCTCCTCGTGACCCTGGAAAATGTCTCCAGGTGTCCGGGTCTCGACCGCATCATGCATGGATCATACATAAGACATGTAGGCAATGGGTCTCCACGTCACACCTGTAGAACTCACCAGGTGTGCGGGTCTTGACCAGCATAACCTCGACCCTAGCATCATGTCGCACCCCAAGTAACCTCGCTGTCCTCAAAAGAGTGTCGGGCCAAAGCTCACACACCAACAGGTGTACAGGTAGAAGTTGCGAGGCAAAACACGATTTAGATTTTGGGAGACTTAAGCAATTTTTAATTAGCGGTAAGTGGTCTGATGACAATTTTCAAAAGGACGGAGTTACTATACGTCCATCGATGCGGTCGATTTAGACGCGCTGTCTATAGTCAAAACCGACATGATAGCGATGTCCATATTTTTCGCTTTTCGAGCAGAAATGGACATGGCTGTAATATATTTCGTGTTTTTAACATATTCGACATGGATTTCGACTTCGAGGGCAAAGTCGAACTTCGCCCATCGTCGCGAGCTCGCAGGAGGGGTTTTGCAACGAAACCTCCCTGTGAGCTCGCGATGACCCTGCCAAACAACCCATTTAAACTAGGGGGTTTGTCATAGGTTTGGGGTGGTTTGCAGGATGCGGCGCACGCTGGGCATCTGCCGGGCCCCGCTACCGCGGGGCCCGGCAGATGCCCGGGCAAGAAAAAAAAGAATTCGCAAACCCCCCAATGTAATTAGGGGGTTTGTCTGTTGTTTGAGGGGGGTTGCAAGATGCGGTGCACGTGTGATAGAAGAAAGGGAATTTGCCGGGGCCCGCTACCGCGGGGCCCGGCAGATGCCCGGGCAAGTAAAACAAAAAAGGGTGAAATAACTCAGATACCCATAAAACACAAAGTGTGACTCTCATCCGCCCGTCGTTCAGAACAAAAGTAACGATCCGCCCGTTTTTTGGGAGAAAAGCAACCATCCGCCCGTTGCTCAGCCAGAAAGCAACCATCCACCCATGGTACTTTCACTTATCAAGGACTACCGGTACCTGCGTTATATGTGTAGCACGTTGGGCACCCTCTTACTATTTTTCATCTGAAATATTTTTTGCATTTCCTTTCCGATTTCCGTACAACGAGAAGCTGCATGCCGGTGAACACAACTTGAAATGTGTACACATGTATACAGAAATACTTGGTTCGGCGATCCGCTCGGTCACGATGGAAGGGGTACATGCTTTTAGATAACAATAGAGGTCCGACGCTGCCTTCGTCATTGCTTCTCCTTTTCCATGCAGACGTTATGTACACTCATATGCAATAAGGCGGATGAAACACGGCCTGCATGCTCAAATGCTAGCCTGGCTGTCGAACCTGCATGTGCAGAAATGGAGGCGCTCCATAGACCCTCGACCCTTGCCTCACGTGTGAACTGCACACGGATTGGTTGCATAACCCGTCCATGTACGACGCAATGGTCCCTGACATGCGTTGGCGGAAAGTCAGAGTCAGCGTGAGCATGGAAGGGGGCTTAGCGAGCCCCTCCCTCCCCCCCCCCCTCTGCATGTCATTTCGGCTTCTCCAACGCCGATGTGCGACTATGCCAGGGTTTTTTGTGTTCGCGGTGGAGCGTCAAAATGACTCTCTCCCTCTTGATCAAGCAAGGTGAGTCGATTTTCAGGGGACCTCAGGCACTTATTGTGTTTAGAAAATGCCAATGTGCTCATTCTTGGAGCTATGGCGCCCTAGACCCGGGGCAGTGCCGGGAGGACGGAGGCTCATGCCTTTGCTCGACCGGTTCGTGTACATTCGACAAAGCCGCCCACTTGCCCACCCCTCTCATGTGCCCGGGCACTGTGTTCTACAACTGCCGCACTCTCACCACCGCTAGGCCCAATCACACGAGGACGGGCTGTCACCTCCATCCAGGGGGGCATGCCCGGGGCGGCTCAGTTTTGCGTCCCACGGCCGCTACCTCCCCGTCATGCGCCCTCGCTGGCAACAGGCGCCACAACTGTGTGTGGCCTTTCAGACCCAAGGCGGCGCAACTTTGGACGGCCCAACCCACTGACGGCTGCCGGGTGGCGTTCCACTGCCGTAGGTGTGGCCCCTTTGGGTGCACTACCTGCAGACCCTCAGCCCGCTGCACCACCCGCTGCTCGGCCTGCGGCACCACGCACTGGAAGACCAGCAGCACCAGCCGCAGCACGTCTCGTTGCGCTGCCCGCTGCACCACCCGCTGACACACCCGCTGCACCACCCGTAACACCACCCGTTGCACCGGGCGCTGTCCCGCCCGCTAGACGCCCAGCTGCAGCAACCGCTGCACATACCGCTGCACGACCCGCTGCACGACCCACTACACGACCCGCTGCACGACCCACTGCACCACTCGCTACTCGACATGCGGCACGACCCGCTGCTCCACCCGCTGCCCAACCTGCGGCACGTCCCACTGCACCATCACCTCAGCAACACGCCTATCGCCCTGCCGACCATGGTATTCATCCAGCGACTCCTCTAGCTCAGCCTCACAATCCGGCACACCACGTTTTCTACCGTGAATCAGGTGCCAAGGAAGAACTCGTCTTCTGGCTGAACGGAGATCGGGATTATGAGGACAGGGAAACACATTTGGAAGCAGAAGCTAAGGAGACCATGCGGTTGTTCCGGATGGAGCCACGCTCCCCGCAGCAGACCGAGGCTCCACCATATACCCAGTCGTGGGCAAGGTACCGTGTACTATGTCCTAGTGGCTCTACTGGTAATTTTTCTGTCCCGCTTTGTACTCAATTGAATTTCATGCAGTCATGAACGTCCGTTCTTGCCGTTGTGCGTTTCTCATCATTGTGAACAGTACGTCTTTGACTGTCATCCCGGTCCACTAACTTCACATTAGGAATGCTTCACGAACTCCTTGTCCTCTCCTTTTTGCAGCAACGTCAGACAGCTCCCCCGATTCTACGACGAAGAAAAGGAAGGCGGATGGTGACGCCCTCGTGGAGGGCAGAAAGTTCCACAACATGGCTGCATGCAGGGCGGTCATCGAATACTAAGCGGTAGCCAACCGCTTTGGACTACAGTGGGTGCGCATCGAGCCTGGACGGATTGATGTACGATGCATGGAGGCTGTCAGACGTGGTTGCGTGTGGCACTTTTGCGCAGTTGTCTCTTCGAAGCAGGGTGCGGTGAAGCTGTCCCATGTCACAGAAGGGCAGTGCTACACGTCGACTATTGGCCGTGGGAGCCCTACCCAAACCACAAGGTGGATTGAAAGGCACATATTGTAGCAAATGGAACGAGATCCGACAACACCTCCAGCCACACTCAGAGCCATAATTAAGGAAGCCGCGG
>SZWC01002924.1:67198-77702 GCA_023375785.1 Penium margaritaceum
TGTCACAGAAGGGCAGTGCTACACGTCGACTATTGGCCGTGGGAGCCCTACCCAAACCACAAGGTGGATTGAAAGGCACATATTGTAGCAAATGGAACGAGATCCGACAACACCTCCAGCCACACTCAGAGCCATAATTAAGGAAGCCGCGGGTATTCAGGTGGCTAACAGTACGCTGTACCGTGCAAGAACCATGGCTCAGGCCTACCACATGGGCACGAAGGCGAAATCGTGGGCTATGTTTCCGGCGTTGTGTCAGGAGGTACGTCCCGCGACGTACGTGAAAGTCTTGTTGTCATACTATTGCACTTTTTTCTTTCAAGGTGTTCTAATTTCCTCATGTGTACTTGCACTTGAAATGTGCTGATCTGGCTATGCATGTTGTTGCGGATCAGGATGCACAAAACAAATTCAAGTGGGCATTTGTGGTGCCTGGCGCCACCCGTCTTGGTTGGCACTACAGCCGGAGGATCATCACAATGGACGGTACATTCCTGAAGAACGGCCACAATCAAGTCATGCTGGTCGCGCAATTTTTTTATGCGAACGACCACGCACGCCCGATGGCCTGGGCTCTGGTGTCCAGTGAGAATGAGGAGACTTGAATGTGGTTTTGCGAGAATTTTGCAATAGCTTACCCTAGCGCTTGTACTGCAAGTGCCGTCATTGTGTCTGATAGAGAAGGTGTCCTGGCAATGGCCCTGGTGCAACATTTTCCTGGTGCTATCAACATTTATTGTGCCTGGCATCTCCGCAAAAACGCTCAAGAGAAGTTCAGAAAGAAGGCGGCCTACTGGGCTTGGAAGTGCGCACAGGCATTGACCCACGACCAGTTTTACCGACTGCACGTCACCTACGGGCAGTGAGCGAACGTGCCGCGAACTATCTCATCCCAGGCCGGGACGGAGAGGGAGGTATACCTCTTCAGAAATGGACCTCATACATATGCCCTGTGCCTCGTGAGGGGCATATCACCAACAACGCTTCAGAGTCGCTGAACGCCTATCTGAGGAGCCTCCGCAAACTCTACCCCTTCTACTACTTCCCGCAAGTAAACTACTTTGTGCAAGGCATCATGGCACAACGTCGCGAGCAGATAGCCAAGTGAAACGAGATTCTTGCCCCGGCTCCGGCGAGACGACTACTTCACAGCTCTGCAGTTGCGCGTGACTACGACGTCATCATCGAGGGCCCGTCGTCGGCAGTGGTTCGTGGCCCAACAAACGTATGCCGGCACGTGGATCTTGCCATGGGAAGCTCTGAGTGTCGTCGGTGGCGCAAGTTCGGCCAGCCATGCCAGCATGCGTGTGTGCTCATGATGGAGGTGGGCGAGGACCCGACAGCGCACGTGCGCCGCGAACAGACGGTGCAGTATTGGAGCCTCACCTACGGCAACCCCATGCCCTCACTGTCCTCTGCCGGACTGAACCAACCTGCGCCGCCTGGTTGGGGCCAATCCGGTCTGCGGCGTGGCCGTGGTCGTCCCAGGAGTGCCCGCATGGAGCGTACGCCGCTCCAGAAATGGAACTTCATCTGCTCGAATTGTGGCCGTAAGGGGCACACGAAGAAGAGGTGTCCAAACCCTGCTACACCTCAGCCTCACGAAGCTGCAGCTGTGCTAAGAGCAGAACGCGAGGCAGCAGTAGGAGGACGACCTGCTCGAGCTGAGACAGATAAAGGGACAGGGCGAGAAGAAGGGGCAGCAACGGACGACAGTGAGGCGTCGGACTACGACCTTGAGGCAGACCCCAGGGGGTCCTCGACAGACGACGAGGTTGGTGAGGTAGCCGTGGATGACTTCGACGACAACGTTTTTGACAGTGGCAGTGAGGAATCCCTTGGGTATGCGGCGGAGCCGGAGACCGGACTGCTGACACAGGAAAAGCACGACGCTGAAGATGCCGAGGTGATGGAGGAGCATGGTGGACTGGAGGAACATGGAGAGGGTGACTCAGGAGAAGAGGCGGCAGACGACGACGCGGATGATGGGGCAGATGAAGATGCCCGGGGCCACGAAACCATGCTCATGGGCTCCAAAACATATGCAATCAATACATGGCCTACCACATTGCATGAATATGTGAGGTATCTGCCATATGAGTTGAAAGAAATGGTCTGTAAAATACGGAAATACCTGTACTTCAGGTACAACAAGTCATGGCAAAATAACATATGTACCCGGTCCTAAACCGCTCGAAGTGGTCCTAGTCATGTGCACCATATGGGATCCGGATGGACCCATGGCTGCCAGTGTGGTGGACAATAGAGAGGACAGCAATGTGCCGGCTGCACACACATTCTGTGGCAGATGTTTCAGGTTCAATCTTTACTCTTTGTGACAATGAGGCACTGTGTTTCGTATTGTGTAGCACACATAGCATGAATACGTGACGTATCTTTCATATGAGTTGGAAAAAAACCTCCGCAAAATACTAAAATATGTAGTTGAGGTACAACTTTCAAGAGAAAATAGCACATACACCCGGTCCTACACCGCCCGGAGTGGTCATACACTTACGCACCATAAGGGATCCGGGGGGACCCATGGCTGCCACTGTGGTGGCCACCACGTAGGACGTCGATGTGGTAGCTTAACACACATGCTGTGATACATGTGGCAGCTTCTATGGTTAGTCTATTAGACAATGATCCGTTGTCTTTCGTTTTGTGCAGCACACATTGCATAAATGTGTGAGGTATCTGTCATATGCGTTGAAAAAAAGGGTCTGAAAAATACTCGAATACCCTGTACTTGAGGTTCAAAAAGTCATGACAGAATAACCCATGTACCCGGTTGTACACCTTTTCCACAATGGTCACGGTCTTGCGCACCATAAGGGATCCGGATGGACCCATGGCTGCAAGTGTGGTGGGCACCAAATAGGATGGCAATGTGGCAGCTTCACGCACATGATGTGGCACATGCCGAATGGATCACTTGGAGGGGGGCCCAAATTCTTCGAGTCCCAGAGGGTCTTGATGTTGTTCCACGCGACCCATGCATCAAACTGGTCCATACGGGGTTGTGGAGGAAGAAGTTCTCCCCATGGACCAAATCGAGGAGCCTCCGGTCCTCCATCCCACAACTGGAGCGGCAGCATCGGACGACCTTGCAGCTTCAGCGGATCCGAAGGAGACATGTTTCCACGTGAAAACCGTGGTGGAGAAGTAAAATATGTGCAAGTCTTCTCTTATAAAGTTGACAAGGAGCCGTGGTTCAGCATTGAATCGCGTCCTGTTCAGTCTTTGTCCTGTCAAAAGATTCCCGGTTTACAATATCGCACACCACATTGGATTCGGATGGACCCATGGCTGCCAGTGAGGCGGGCACCATGCAGGACAGCGATGCGGCGGTTTGACACCCATGAGCCAGCACATGTTGTATGGGTCTACAGGACACGGGCCGAGAGCATTTGAGTCCCACATGCGCTTGATGTTAACCCACCCGACCCACGCATCATATAGGTCCATGTGGCACGCATTGTCGACAACTCCCGCACATTTCTCCAGAGGCGGCTATGGACGACCCTTTAGCGACAAGTGGTGCAAGGACGCCATGTCCTGGTAGTGAATTTAATGTCGTGAAGTACAAGTTGTCAATGCCGTCAAATTACCTTATGAACTCCTTTTATGAGCTCGGTTCGCGCAATAGTTGGCCTTCCGCACCCTTTCCACTACGTCACATCAAAATGGGTCCTTGTCGTCTACGAGGTGGCGGTTGGCGTTCAGCCTTATCACCGAGGCTAACGAGGATCTCTCGGTTGTCACTAGCGGCTTAATGTCCTTCGTCGGCAACATATCCGATGACACGTGTGTAATGCCTCCACGCACGCATATCATTAATTGATGCAAATGGTGCACAACGACAAACGATATGCGTCAAACCTAGTTCCTAGAGGACATGGTTTATGCACAATATTTTCCCCTCAACCTGCGTCTTCCGCACCTCCCCCGGAGGTTTGGTGTTGTACCTGCGCTTGGGTACAAGGGTTCCGCTCCATTACTATTCACGTTTGAGTGAATAGTGCATGGGCAACGGAGCTATTAATTTCAGTCCATTCCCGGATGAGTAATTTTTTTACCGCGTGGGCGTGTGGTTGCTTTCTTGGTCGGCGCTGATACCTGCGTGATTTCATGCGGTCCATTGATACTTGCGTTATTTCTCGCTCGACAACGGGAGAATGAGTTTTATAGTTCCGAAAACTGGGTATATGGTGACCGAACCCAAAAATAAGACCCAACCCCCTAGTTTAATTAGGGGGTTTTTTTGTTAGGGGGGGGGTTTGCGAGATGCGGTGCACTTGTAATAGAAGAAAGGGAATCTGCCGGGCCCCGCTACCGCGGGGCCCGGCAGATGCCCGGGCAAGTAAACAAATAAAACCCAAATCCCCAAGTGTCACTAGGGGGTTTGTCGGATATTGGGGGGGGGGGTTGCGAGATGCGGCGCACCCTTTCGCGAGTTGTGGAGTTCGCAATTGCGAACTCCAAAACATCTGTGAGGTCGGTGTCAGAAGTCCCCGATTTCGCTCTCGAGGTCGGAGACTGCGGACCTTGAGAGCAAAGTCGAATTCCGTTTTCGGACGGACATTCGAAAACATGGGCACCGCTGTCATGTCGTTTTCGACTATGGACAGCGGCGATCTATTGACCGAAACCATGGACAGCGGATTATTTTGAACCTCGTCGAAATGATCGAACATACACACACACACACACACACACACACACACACACACACACACACACACACACACACACACACACACACACACAAGTTATGAGTTACGAATGGAGCATATTCGGGGCCGTGGGGTTGAATGTCGAGCGATGCGTGCAGAGTCACGTCGTGAGTGGTCGGATTCGTGAAGGGCTGTCGAAAAGTGGAGGGTTTTCGAGAATTGACGGTGAAGATGCGCGATGCATCTTTATAGATCTTGATTCGTCGAGAGTCGTCGAAAAATCGGCCGAAAGGTCGTGAAACTTCTGTTTGTAGGTTCGCGAGAATGGTCGAAGCTGTCAGAAGGTTCGGGAATATCCACTTGGGGGCGAGCAGTTGGCCAGTTTTCCCTTGGCCATCGGAGTGAATATTGCGGTCCTCGCGACGCGATGCGTTGTTTGTGTGATAAAATAAATTTCCATTCAAGAAGATTAGGGACTTGTGTACGTCTGTTGCGTAACACTATTCATGGGTATACCGTGTTTATGTTGAAGTTCGCCAACAGGTGGGCACGCCAGTTTAATTGTGTGGGCGGTGGGGGTACCCGAGTCATTTCATCCTTTTCTGTGTTTGTTTCGTTGGTTTTTCCGCCCCGTTGCCATCGCGCGTCACATGCGACCCCTCTCTCAGGACGAGCGAAGCATGCACCAAAGCGACGGAGGGAAACGCAGTCAGCGAGTCAGCTGCTCTTCCGCGTCATTTCGCAACTTGGTCGTCCGCGAAGGTCTGGAGGCAAACCGTAAGAACACCTAGGAGTCTCCAACCGGGCGAACGACGAGAGGACACGACGCTGTGGCTAGTCTGTGTCCCACCGCACCGGCGGTCCTACTTCACACCGCAGCGGCGGTGAGGAGTACCGAAGCTTCTACTCCCACTCCGCCAGCAGCGTCGACCTGCGGCCGCGGAGGAGCAGCAGCAGGGCGAAGCGACGTCGGTCGGGCGAAGGATCGGTACCGCAGTGTGGTCGTTCGGACCCTCTGTCCGACACATTTTGTATCCCTGCGCTCAATTTCCAAGTGCCCCGTGCTTCAAGTTTTGTCGTTATCCGGGGCGGCGGGTTCCCTCCCTTGCTCTCCGCCATGTCGTTGCTCGAGTCCGCGATGGCGCGGATCTGGCCGGCGTACCCAATCGCCCATGGTGGCGGAGGCGGGCCGGCGGCCACGTCGGACATGGCGGGCTTGCTTCTGACGGGGCAGGCCGCGGGTGCAGCGCCGACCGTGACGTCGGCTGCGGCGATGGTGCTGACGTGGCAGGAAGCTGCTTCGAAGTTGGCGCAGTCGGTGTTGGGCGCGAAAGAGAAGGAGCATGTGTGGCCGTACATGGTGCTGGCCGCGGCGTACGGACTCGTCGGATTCATCGCGCTGGTACGGTTTTGGGGTGCTTGTGGGTGTGTGCGAGTGTGTCTGTGTGTGGGGGGGCAGAGGGGGAGTCCCCACCTCCCCCCACCCTCCTTCCCGTGAGAGGAAGAGGGAATTCCATGACTGCTACGATCTTCATGTCATCACATGACGTCACGATCGTGCACTGAAGTGTATGCACCTTACTGACTCCGGGATTTGGTTGCAAACAGTCTCAGTTTGCAGAATGGACACAGCATTCGTCGATCACTCCTGTTGCAGAACTGATGGCATGTTGTATTGTAGCTGTGGAATTGAGGGAGCACTTTTTTGGCCATATGCTGTGCTCCCTCTCGCCCTCTCCTCTCTCTTGTGGGCTACAGTCACTCCCAATCTCCCTCTCCTCCCTCCTGTTGGCTACAATTGCGGCCGCACGCAAACAACTTGTGACGAGTGCATCGCGCCGCCGTCACTGCCGCCCGCCGCTGCAGTTGCTGCTGTCACCTCCACTGCTGCTGCCGCCGCCGCCGCCACCGCGACCCTCGTCGTCATCACAGTCCTGGTTGTGGTGTGGTGGTGGTGTTGGTGGTCATCATATTGTTGTTGTTGTCGTCGTCGTCATTGCTGTCGTCGAGGTCGTAATTGTGGCCGTGACCGTGGCCGTGGCTGTGGCCGTGGCCGTGGTCGTGGTTGTGGTCGTGGTGGTTGTGGTGGTCGTGGTCATTGTGGTGGTGGTGGTGGTCGTGGTGGTGGTCGTCGCCGTCCTCGTTGTCGACGTCGTCGTCGCCGTCGTCGTCGCCGTCACCGTCGCCGTCGCCATCACCGTCGACGCCGCCGCCCCGCCATTGTCGTTCTCGTTGTTGTGGTCGTTGACGCCGCCGTCGTCGTCGTCGTCGTCGTCGTCGTCGTCGTCGTCGTCGTCATCGTCATCATCGTCGTCATCGTTGTCATCGTCAGCGTTGCAGTTGCTTTTGTCGTTATGGACGTCATCGTCTTCCTCGTCGTCGTCTTACTCGTCTCCACCGCTGTCCGAATCGTCGTTGCCATCGTTGTCTTCATCGTCGGCAGCAGCTGAGGCAGCGGGGGCAGCGGTGACACTGGCGCTGTCGTTGTCCTTGACGGCGCGGCTGCTACCGCCGCCGCTGTCCTCGCTGTTGTATTTGCCGTTGTCGCAGCTGTCGTCATCGTCGTCGTCGTCGTTGTCATTGGCGTCGTCTTTTTCGTTGTCGTTGTCGTTGTCGTTGTCGTTGTCGTTGTCGTTGTCGTTGCCGTTGCCGTTGTCGTCGTCGTCGTCGTCGTCGTCGTCGTCGTCGTGGTTGTTGTCGTCATCGTCGTCGTCGCCGTCGTTGTCGTCGTCGCCGTCGTCGTCGTCGTCGTCTTCGTCGTCTTCGTCGTCATCGTCGTCGTCTTCTTCATCGTCGTCGTCGTCGTCGTCAACGTCGTCAACGTCGTCGGTGTCGTCATCGGTGTCGTTGTCGTTGTCGATGACGTTGTCGTCGTCTCGTCGTCGTCATCGTGGTCTTCTTCTTCTTCTTCTTCTTCTTCTTCTTCTTCTTCATCATCATCATCTTCTTTGCCATCTTCGTCGCCGTCGTCGTCGTCGTCGTTAGGCATGTTAGGTCGGAACGGAATTGAGAATTCCGTCGAGTTCGACTGTTGTAATTTGGTCTTCAACATGGACCAGTCGAAGTCAGTTCCGACTTCAACTTCGACTCTGTCCTTGCTAATTTCGACTTCGTTTCGACTTCGACCCCTTTCCCATTGTTGTCTAAGTGGAGAGCAGTTCACACGATATCCTTCAACGAAAGAAGTCAAAACAAAACGAAACGAACCAGAATCGAGTTTCGATTTCGAAAAAATTCTAGACTAACTTCGACTAGTCGAAGTGGACTTCGACTTTGACTTCGACTTCGACGCTGCTGACGGCTCATTTCGGTTCGTTCCGACTTCGACTCGGAGTCGAAACGAACCAAAATGGGTCGAAACTTAATCGCGTTCCAAGCTAACAAGCCTAGTCATCGTTGTCGTCGTCATCGTCGTCGTCGTCGTCGTCGTCGTCGTCGTCGTCGTCGTCGTCGTCATCGTCGTCGTCGTCGTCATCATCGTCATCGTCATGAAAGGCTGTTAGGTCGTGTTTGGATCGGACAAATCCGAATCCGATCTGAAAATTCCGAATCCGATCTGAATCCTCTCTGAAAGATTGGATTAAGATCCGATCCAATCCGATCTGAAGTAAACGAAGGAAAATCCGAACCTAATCCGAACCGAAGCGTTAACTTCGGTTTAGATCGGACTTGGTCGGCTTTGAATGGTTTCACTTTGGACTTCAGTTTGTACTTCCGATTAGGGTGGATTTGTGTGGACTTGGGCAGATTGTGCGGTTGTGGGCAGATTTGGGCCGACTTACTTTGGATTGGGGCGGATTTGGGTGGTTTTACTTCAGATTGGGACGGATTGGGGCGGACTTGGGGGGGATTTGGCGGATTTGGGCCGAACTGGAATCCGAAGTATCCAAACTGTGAAATATTTGGATCGCATCGGATAGAATCTGATCTGATCCGATCATTACAGGGACGAAACCGAATCCGTTCGATCCGAAGTGGCCGACTCCGAATCCAAACCGACGCCACTTCGAATCGGATAGTGACATCAGATCGGGTTCGGTTCAACTATTCGATCCGAATTAATAGCCTTGATCGTCTTCCCTGTTATTGGTTGTCTCCAGCGCTCCCTCTGCCTCTCCTGCCGCCGCCGTTGTCACCACACTGCCACACCGCTGCCGTGGTCGCCACCACCCCTGCCGCCGCCACCACCACTACTGCATTGGCCGCCGCCGACGCGAATGCTGCCGCAACTGTCCTCGTCCTCCATAACGCGGCGTAATGCTGCCGTCACTGTCCTCGTAATCAGCAGGGGTGGCACCTTAGTCGTTGCCACCGTCGTCTCTCAGTGTGGTTGTCATCATCCGTGTCATTGTTCATGTTGCTATTGCCACCGTCGTCTCTCGGTGTGGTTTTCATCATCCGTGTCATTGTCCATGTTGCTATTGCCACCGTCGTCTCTCGGTGTGGTTGTCATCATCCGTGTCATTGTTCATGTTGCTATTGCCACCTCATCACACTAGTGCTTCTGCGACCATTTTTTCCGCCATTCATGTCATTGCTGCAGATGCTGTTTGTGGCATCATCTCCGCTCCCATCAACTCTGCCCCCACTGCTGCCTCTTCTTCCACTGCTGGTCTATTACTGCTGCTGTCGTCTTTTCATTGCCATCACCGTCCCCGCCATCAGCGTTACCATTGTTGTCGTTGCTGTTATCAGCGTCGCTGCTCCCATCGCTGCCACCGCCGCCGCCGCTGCTGCTGCCGCAGCTGCCGCTGCTGCCGCCGCCGCTGCTGCCGCCGCAGCTGCCGCTTCCGGCGCAGCTGCCGCTTCCGCCGCCGCTGCTTCCGCCGCTACTGCCACCTCTGCCGCCGTCCGGTTCGTTGTCTTCATCCTCATCCTCATCATCGCCGTCGTCGTCGTCATCGTCGTTGTTCTTGTCATCCTCGTTGCTCTTGTCGTCGTCGTCGTCGTCGTTGTCGTCGTCGTCGTCGTCGTCGTCGTCGTCGTCGTCGTCGTCGTCCTCGTCCTCCCTGTAGTCCTCCGTGTTGTTGCCATCATCGCTCCTGCCAACGTCGTCGTCATCCTTTTCCTCCACTGCAATGTCCTGAAGGGTCATGGGATCACGCCTGAGGTTTTTTGGCTAGTCGTAGGTTGAGATTCTTTTGTTTGAGCCCATTTGTCCTCTCGTTGTTGCTATCCTCGTTGCTGCTATCCTCGTTGCTGCTATCCTCGTTGCTGCTATCATCGTTGCTGCTATCCTCGTTGCTGCTATCATCGTTGCTGCTATCATCGTTGCTTCTATCATCGTTGCTGCTATCCTCGTTGTTGCTATCCTCGTTGTTGCTATCATCGTTGCTGCTATCCTCGTTGTTGCTATCCTCGTTACTGCTATCCTCGTTGCTGCTATCCTCGCTGCTGCTATCCTCGTTGCTGCTATCCTCGTTGCTGCTATCCTCTCCCACCTTCTGTGCTCAGCTCTTCCTTTGCCACGTCTAAGGTGCGGATTCCATTCAGGGTTTGTCTTAAGTGTCTCTGGACCTTATTCTCTTCGACGTCCTCGTCATAACTTTGTTGTTTTCTTCATTCTCATCCCCGAATCTGGCACTCACCCTGCCTCTATTCCCTTCCCCATTCTCTCTTGCACCCGTTTTCCCTCGTCGCTCTCTTCATCCTCTTCCTCGCACCGTGTCCTCCTCCCACTGACCTTGTCTTGACCGTCGGCTGTCTGTCTGTCTGTCTGTCTGTCCGTCCGTCCGTCCGTCTGTCCGTCTGTCCGTCCGTCCGTCCGTCCGTCCGTCCGTCCGTCCGTCCGTCCGTCCGTCCGTCCGTCCGTCCGTCCGTCTGTC
>SZWC01002924.1:128381-159027 GCA_023375785.1 Penium margaritaceum
GCAGCGTCGGTATTATGGTATGGTCCAGTTTTCAGGCAAAACGGACGACGCCCGGGTTTTGGGCTGTCGGGCGTCTGACAGGGCTCACCAAGAAAACCCTGCCTGCCAGAAAATAGGTCCAGAGCTATTTTCTGATTGGCTGGTTAGCTGAGTAACAACTTCTACACTAGTGGGGGGGAGCTAGAACTTGGAGGGGTCTCCCATTGTTGCTCATTCTTCATTCCTAACCAGTTACTTTCAGTTTTCAGCTGCTTTCTAACTCTGGCGCGCGCGTTTCTAAGTAACAAACCGAGAGCTTCCAGACTTAGACTCTAGAGCAGCAGACTGAGGGGGCAGCTGACTTAAGCAACGAGCGTGGAAGCCCACACGCTGCATCAACAACGCTGCTGTCCCAACCTGCTGCCTAGGTTTTCTAGCTCTTAGTTTCCCCAATGATGCTCCAGTAGATGCACTACTTCTGTGACACATCTAATGTATTGTGGCCACCTAGTTCACCCATACCTAGCTCACACAATTTTCTTGATGGTCGAGAGACCCGGGCACTCGGTGGTCTGTGTGCGGGAATGAGAGAATCCTCCTAGCAGCATTCTATGTGAGAGATGATATTGTGATGAACACAACATAGCAAACGACTCTTGGATTCGTGGAGCTGAAAGAGTATAAGTAAAGAACAAACAACACACATGTGAGGATATAGTCTTACCCACATGCATGCGTCAAGATGCACAAATCCAACCAACCGGCTGAAAATGGACTAACTGATGTGCAAGATCCAAAACATCGGGCTAAAACCCGACAGGCGTATGGGCTCCTCGGTTATCCGAATAACAAACCGAAAGAAGGACCAAGTGCACAAACAGAAACTCTATGCAACCGGACAATGAATAAACAAGGATACCGTAGTCTCTTTTGTGTTTGCCTTTTGTAGCGGAGGGCCAGTTTGGCCCCCCCTCCTTGCACTTGCGAGGGGTGATTGGACACCACCCCTTACCACTGCAAGGGCTGGACGGCGGCGAGCTGGCTGCCGGCCAGCTAGACGGCCGGCAGCAGGTCGGGTGATCCGTTGGTCATCAGCCGGCCACCTGTTGGCCGCCGATAGCTGGCCGCTCGATTGGCGGCCAGCAGGCCGCAAAGCCTCGAGGGCCAAGGCCTGTGGCCTCGAGCCCTCATCCTCGATCTCTCCTCCCCGTGTCGTCAAGTGAGCGTGGCAAGGGATAGAGAGCGAGGGAGTGATGTGCGAGAGAGATAAAAAGCACCAGCACAAAATCACTGGGCGTGCCTAGCACAGGACGAATTCGCACCATCTTTCGTAAGAAATTTGAGTTTTGTTTACAAACAACTCTTGTAAACTCACGAGTTTGGAGGAGTATCCCCCTCGTTTGGGACCCAGAACAAGGGGGTGAGGTTAAAATGGAAATGGACCTCAGGAGACTCCAAATATTCAAGTCTCGTTGCATGGGTCATTGATGACGATTGCCACCAAGAGTGATGCGGAGGAGGAAACCCCTCGAGCGAGCTCTAGACGTCATTCTACAAACTCTAACGACGTCCAAAGTGCAGGAGCTGGAGACACGACCCATTACAGTGGTTCTCAGAGCTAAAAGACCCTTCCGACTAAGTGTGTGACCGTTCCAACGGCTACACCATATATAAAATGCCGCAAGTGGCTGTAGCAACAAAAACAATGCGACAAGGGGGTACAACATCTACATTTATTCCTTTCAAGAATCGTGAAGTGCATTAGGAAGCTCTTAAGGAGTTCTTCTTCATCCTCCTGATTTCTCTAGGCTTTCCCTTTTCCCCTAGGAAGCTAGTTGAATTTTTGTGGGATAGGCTAGGGAGTGCCCACCCCCAAACCACCAATTTTCTCCCTGTTTTCAAGGTCCCCGCTCACCTCCTTCAACCAAAAATTCGGGCAGTGCCCTAACTCAAGACCAGGGACTCTCAGGGCTTGAGAGGAAGAGAAAAGGGAGGAAGACAACACTTTTGGAATTTTTGGAGGCCGTCCCATTGTCGTGAAGCACAAAACGTCTCCAATGATGCGCAAGGCACGCCAAGCGGACTCAAGAGGAGACCAAGCAAGACAAGAAGACAAAAGAAAGAAAAGAAGTTGGAAAGAGGGAGTGAAGGAGTTGCTAGAATATTGGAACTCCTCTCCCACCTTCCCCCCTTGTTTTTTTTAGCGGTACACACCTTCCTATGGTGTGGCCACGATGGGACAGACCAATGCCCACTCAAGCGTCGTCACCAAAAATAGCCTCCTTCAAAAGGTGGGACTGCTCTGAGTCATGTACGTAAGCCGTACCCTTCCACAGTGGGTCAAAGTGCACCGATAGGGAAAGGCACTTGAGACAATTGCGAAAACTCTGTTGACATTAGAGCTAAAGGTTGAGTTCGCCAATTTGTTCACCCACTTCGGAGAGAGCATTACAAATCTCGATCGTGATCGCTAGCTACAGCACCTCACCGCTCATGAGGTAAGCCCCTGATGGGAAGACCTTAACAAGACGTTGCAGAGCATGACTGAGGTACGGATGGAGCAGCAATTGTAGTGGGCCGTAGGTGCTGATGCCACCGCTTGTGGCAGTGACGACTTGCCTCCTTTGACGAATTCATGATTGGTCATGAACACGTCCTTCCTCCATGGTGTTGTTATCTTTCTGAAAGACGTAATGCTAAACGATTTTCTGAATTGCATGGAGCACATCTTGCGTGTCCACAAGGCGCCACTCGGTCAGTGGGGCGATATTGCCACGACGCAACTTAAGGACAAGCTCTTCAACTACATGGTCAAGGAGTGGGGTGCGCAGTAGCCACACCTTGAGTGGCAGTCCATGCCGTGGATGGCCTTCTGAGTAAGAAGTGCACCCAACGTGAGGAGGCATAGCGCGCCTTCCACAAGATCAAGGAATTTAGGCAGTTGGGCAGCTCATTCGAGGCCTACTTGAGTGAGTTCACCGCACTCGTAAAGGAAGCCGAAAGCTTCACCGAGGGCGATGGGACCTAGATCTTCAAGTACCTGGAGTGCTTTCTGTTGGATTACTTATGTGATCGTCTGGCCAGCGAGAAGCTGAAAGACAAGACCACCACGACGGCAACCGGCCAAGCTTGGACAAGCAGGAGAGCATTGTGCGATTACATGAGCAAAGTGTATACAAAAAATCCAAAGCACTGCTTTGATGCACGGTCAAACGCTCGTGCAGAGCACGGACACAACATGTGCATGGACGCAGTAGGGGTTGGTGGGTCAGCCAGACGTGGACCCAAGGGTAAGCAACCCACAAACCCTCAAGCCAAGAAGGCTGGAGGGCACAAGATCCGTAGCAACAAGCGTAGTCATGACAATGACGAGCTACAGGCGGCACGTGAGCGTCGTAATGCAGCCTTCCTCGAGGGGCTCTGCCATAGTTGCATACAGCTTGGCCACTTTAGGGCCTAGTGCCTTGAGGCTACTAGTGGTGGGCAAGAAGCCACGGCGTATGCCGTAGCTGGGGCACCTCATGGAGATGGTGTAGCACGAAGCCGCAAACAGGGCTGTGGTCACAGCAATGGGATCGGGCATGGTCACGGACAAGGCAATGGTGTGGATTTTTCCACCCCCGGAGTGATGTCAGTGGGGACGACTCAGGGGAAAAACTGGGTCACGAGTCTAGGTTTCTGTTTTCATATGAGAATGTTAAATAAATTGACTTTTTTATGAGTTCATACTTCTCTTCTTTTTTCCCCTCTTGTTCAGCCTCATTCTACACTTGCTTGCCAAGATTGCCCACTAAACCTTACATCTCTGGACAAGATGCATGACCGTACATGCTTAATGCTGGTGACACCGACCACTATGCAAGAGTTGTATGATGTAGTGATTGAAGCAAATGCACTCAAAGCGATGAGTTCAATCATATTTGCGATACCTTTGCTTGACGCTTTCGACCCTGTCAAATTTATAGACTAGAAGGTGCTGGCCAAATTCACACATGCCGTGAGATGTGGACTTGGATGGGTAAATTATGGGAGCTGTAACGTCCTTTGTATACATTTTGTGTTTATAAAAAACTCAGCTTGCCATCGTCGAGCTTGTTTTCTCGAAAGAGTTGAGGTAAAATGATGATGTAGCTTAGAAGATGCCTAGCTGGTGCTCCCGTGAATGTACTAGCTGACACTGAAGGATTCATGACTCATTTGTTAGCCTTGGCTTTACCCGACATGTGGACAAGAAGTACAAACCATCAAATGGCGTAGCTTTCATTGGTGACAACCATATCATATCCATGATCGGTACATGTTAAGCAAATAATTGTATTCAATGTCACACACAGAGTGCCACGTTGAAGGTACTCAACCTTCTTGACCCATTCAACATGGTGCTAAGCGATCCTTGGCTTCGTGACAGCAAGGCTCTTATGTGCTTTGACTCAAAATGCTTGATCATTTGAAATAGATAGCTTCCTTTAATAGTGATTACAAGTACGGAATTGTCACCGACCTGAATAAAGGTCCATGAAAGCTTGTCTACGATGCAGGTTAAGAGACGTATGCATCAATGGTGTCGACACTTCTTGGCTTAGATGTAGAAAGTGGAGGATGACATTAAGGAAGACACGCCTCAAGAGATCAAATATCTATTGGTGGAGTTCTCAGACGTATTCCAAGACTCACCAGCTAGGCTTCCACCAGAACAATGCATGGGCCACACGATTCCAAGACTCACCAGCTGGGCTTCTACCACCGCTGCAATTGGAGGTGATCCCCCCATTTAGACCCATGTACCGCCTTGTCTATCAGAAAGGCAAGGGGTCAAATGCCAAATCAAAGAGTACCATGCAAAAGGGTGGCTCGAGACAAGTAGCTCGCCGTACGGTCCTCGTATCTTTTTGTGAACAGAAAGGACAGTGGTTTACGCATTTGCGTGGACTTCAGGGCATTGAACAAGCTGATGGTGAAAAATCGATTCCCCTTACTGCAGATTGAGGACCTATTTGACCAACTCCAATGGGCAAAAGTCTTTTTGCCTTGGGATTTTTCACAAGGGTAGCATCAAACTTGCATCACGGAAGATGCCGTACCGAAAACAACGTTTCGAACACACGGGACCCTATCAGTTCCGAGTTTTATGCTTTAGGCTAACAAACACCACGGCAACCTTCCAAGGACAAATGAACCAAAAGTTTGTCAAGAAACTCGGCCAATTCATCTTGGTTTAGCTCAACAACATCCTGGTTTTCTCAAAATCTATAGAAGAGCATATAGAACATGTGCACAAAGTCCTTGCGATCTTTCAAGAATAAAAATTCTATGCGACAGTGAGCAAGTGTAAGTTTGCACAAGATGAGCTTGACTACCTTGGACACCTACTCGAGAAGGACGGCATCCGTGTTGACCCACGAAAGATCCAAGTTGTGGTGGATTGGCTGTGCCAGAAAATCATTGGGCAGATTCGGTATTTCCTCGTCCTTGCTAACTACTTCCGATGGTTTATGCAAGGGTATTTGACCCTGGTAGCAATGCTAACTAGGCTCACAAAAAAAAGATGTGCATTGGGACTAGACATTTGATGGCGAGAAAGCATTTATGAAAGTCAGAAGGTATCCACAGCGCCCGTCTTAGACTTTCAAGGCCCATCACAACCGTGGGAGGTGCAATGTGAGGCGTCGGCAGTAGCACTTGGAGCAGTCCATTTGAAGATGGTTATCCAGTTGCGTATGAGAGTCGGAAGCTCATCTCCGTGGATACGTGGTACACGACTGGTGATCAAGAACTCCTTGCAGTGGTACACGCTTTCAAGATGTGAAGTTGCTACCCGAGGGTCGTTGAGGCGGGTGTGAAGGTTGTAACCGACCATAAACCATTGGTGTTTTTCCAAAGGCAACCGAGCCTTTCAAGACAACAGGCGTGTTTGAGCGACTACTTAAGCCGACTCTTGTTCACACGGTAATATCGGCCAAGACGCATCAACGTGGATGATCCACTAAGCCGACAACCTATGAAAATGAGAGCATCCACCAAGGTCGGTGGGTGTTTTATGGCCATTGCAACAGAAAGAGTGCAAACACCAAATCCCCCTGCACCTCTTTGGCAACCACCTCGAGAACAACGGTTTTGTCAAAAGGGTCAGGATGGGATACTGTGTGCATTCTTGGTTTCAATACTTTCAGAATCTAGAAAAGTACGTATCGGTAGGGGCATAGGAATCTTCTGGCACAAAGAACAAATTGTTGTGTTGGACTCAAGAGACCTTCGAGTGAAGAGTATCCCTAGTTCAACAACCCACCAACTCTAGGTCATGTGGGACCTCGAAAGACTGGACAGACACTCTTCGACTACTACGGGTGGCAAGGACGCAGTGTAGATATCCGTAAGTATTGCATGACATGCGTCCCATGATTTTGGAACAAGTCTCATAACAAAAAACCTGCTGGACTCTTTCAACAGCTTCCCATCCGTGGGAATCCATGGGAGTGCGGCAGCATGGACTTCATTGCTGGTCTTTCGAACACGACCTATGACCACAATGCAATACTAGTGGTTGTGGATATTTTGACAAAGATGACACACTTCATTCCTACAACCACTAATGTGAACGTAGAAGAGATTGCTCGTTTCTTCTTTTAGGGTGTCGTAGTAGACAGCTTACCGTTGCGCATTATCTCCGATCGAGATAGAAAATTTGCTAGTCAGTTCTGATGAAGGATGTACAAGTACTTCGGTAGGGACTCGCAAATGTCCACAATGTTTCACCCTCAAACTGACAGGTACACAGAGTGCATGAATCACAATCTTTAATAGATGCTCCGCATGTATGTGGAACCTGCCATGAATGACTGTGAAGAATTCCTAGCAGCGACATAGTTTGCAATGAACAACTCGGTGTACAAATCCACACAGTTCACATTGTTTGTGTTCAACAACGATTGACATCCAGTGGTCCCCTCTTTATTGGTGAAGAGTGCCAGTATAAGAGGACGGGTTTCCTCTGCTTACGCTTTTACCGAGCGCATAGACTCCTTGTTATAGGAGGCAAAGGATCACCTTCTAGCTGTTCGGCAATGACAAAAGATATATGCCGAAAACGATTGCCTTGAGGTCTCGTTTGACATCTGTGACAAAGTGCCTCTTAGCACTAAGAAACTTTGGCTGAACTCACTCGGGGCGTGAAAACTTCTACCACAATGGTTAGGGACATTTCTCATTGTGGCACCCATCGTGCCAGTCGTGTACAGATTGCTACTTCCAGCGAGTATGAAGGTACATAACGTGTTTCATGTGAGTCTGATCACTCCATACACGGCAAACGGAACCGTTCAGCCACTGTCAACAGTCTTTACTACCGACAGCCAATACGAGGTCCTTTGCCGTGGCACCGAGAGCGTACACTCTAGTTGTGTGTTGCTAGGGAATACCTCGTTCATTGGGCCGGTTGTGGACCTAAACATGGGAGTCCGAACCTTGATTGTCCACAAGGGTGGTTATGGAGTACTGGAGCAAGCAGGCGGCTCACACAAATTGACGCGTGGCAGGGAGCACCACCTGAACAAGGGCCAGGGCTAGCTGGCCAGCTAGATAGCCGGCGGCTGGTCAGGTGATCAGCCGATCATTAGCCGGCGAATTCTTGACCACTAATCGAGGTTACCGCTCGATTGCCGGCGAGGAGGCCACAAGGCCTCGAGGGTCAAGACTTATGGCTTTGAGTCCTCGTCCTTGCCCAATCCTCCTCGCCTCCACAAGTGAGTATGGCAAGGTATAGAGAGGGGGGGGGTGAGGTGCGAGAGAGAGAAAAAGCACCGGCACAAAATCACAGGACGTGCCTTGCACGCAACAATTTCGCACCATCGTGTAAGAAAAATTGAGCTTGTTCTGTAAGAAATTTAAATTTTGTTTTGAAAACACCATGTAAACTCACAAGTTGGAGGGAATAACTGTTGAAGATTTGCCCCTCTACATGCCCAAGTGTAGCACCAGGAAGCACCGACGAGTCGCCAGAGAGAGGAAATTCCTCGTCGTTGGATCTGGCGACTCAAGGATTGCTTGGATCCTAAATTGCAAGATTTCCCCTGAAAGCTGACAAGTTGCTGAATCCTGTAGAAGTTGTTTCACTAAAATCGGACAAGTAACAAGGGAGATACGGGCCTCCAACGTTGGGGTGTGCGCGGTCGCTCTGGGAGCTGGCCGCGGTTCGACTGCTGGTTAATAATTGACCGGAACGAGGAACAAAATGCCATCTGGGGATTTTGCTCCAGAAGGACTGCCGAGGCGTCCAATGGATGATTCGCCGGATTTCAGTGGTGCAGTTTTGTTACTGAGGGACTTTGCCAAAATCCTGGCTCAGAGCCCAAAACTCTGTAGTACACTTTGTTACTCAGGGACTTGGTCAAAATTCCGACTACAGGTCCACGAACAGGTTTTGAACCACATCAATCCCCATCACCAAACATGATGATTGACTCATCAAAACAGACCCAAAAGGCGCGAGGGGTGCTGCCTCTATGCGTAAGGACATATGTGCCTCCGGAATGGCGTTTTGATGGGTCCTTGATGTGTGAGGGCGCCTCGGCGGGTGACGTGGTGCGTGCTGCCGCCTGAGCGGCTAATTTGGGGTGGTGCGCTTCGGGTGACGTAGCGAGAGCTACGGTGATCCGAATCGTACATGGTTTGGTGCGTTGAAGAGCTCATGAATAGCCTTACAAATGTTCAGATCACGTCCATGTTCACAAACTCATGCAAAATTGCGTTCTTCCCTTTGCAAAAGTGATTGTCTTACATTTGTCTTCCACTCCCAGAAACATAGCGTGAGGCGACCTGAAAGCTCACGTTTAGACTCAAAACCATCTGTACAAAACAAGCCTTGAGCACAGAAGAGCCGTCAGGCCACGGTGGAACTGCACCCCAATTTCTGACAAAGGGTTATGGGCCCACGGCCTTGACCGGTTTACAAAACTCTCACGGCTTTCACGGAGGACGGGATCGTCGTCAGGGACGACATCGCCCTAAAGCTCTAAGGTCCTAGAGTTGAAGACTACACAAATGGCCTAGAAGGAGACGCAACCCATCCAAAAGTATGCAGGTGGCCCTGGCTACGGGCTATGGAGGTGGCACTTCCGGTGGCACTTCCAGTTGTACCTCACACATAAAGGGGATGCTGGAGGTCTTGAAGGGAACGGAAGTCCTCGACAAAGCGACGGTGACGGAAGCGTAGAAGGAGGCCTTTGCAAAGAAGAACATGGAGGCGCTCATGCCATTGGTGTATGGAATAGCCGAGTTACAGTGGGGGATAATGTTGAAGATTTGTGGGACATGCCATTGGTGTATGGGACAGCCGACCATCCATCAAATTAAGTCGCCAGTGAACAAAATCTTTGCAATGAAGCGACTCCTAATAGTGAGAATCGAGGAGGCAGATGATGTCATCACCACCATGTATCAGATTGAGTTGCTTGCCTCACAGTGTAATGACATGGGGTGGAAGATCAAAAGGCAACTGCAGGTGATGGCCCTCCTCATGACCCTTCCTGACAGTTAAAGTCTCTCATCATAGTCTTGGGAGGATGGGCAGAGGACAATCTCACCAATGGCATAGTTGCAGAGTACATCCGCAACGAGGCGCAGCTCAATGGAGCGGTAGGGAGTCCTCGTTGCCCTCATCGACCCTTATCACCAAAACGCGTGGTGGCGGAACTGGGGACAAAGTAGATGATGGACGTGACGACGATAAGAAGGACGCCAAGAAGGGTGCGTGCCGAAATTATGACAAGGAGGGCCACTGGGCCCGTGAATACACCGAGGAGGCAAAGGCCGGCGGCAAGGACGCCAAAGGCAAGAGGGTGCTCCTGAACGGCACTCAAAATCACTACCTCAAGAAGGCCAACCGGCGATGCCTTGAATCCGCAGCCGAGGAGCATATCCAGGTCGAGAAGGTCAGGTTCATCAACTACACCAAGTACAGCAAATCCATGGTGGTCGCGAACGACAAGGTCGAGCCGGCGGCTGGCCAAGGAGACGTGGACGTGGAGGTGATGGTTGGTGGGAAGCAGGTGCAGCGCATCATCAAGGACGTACAGCACGTACGCGGCTTGGCTGGCATTCTAAGTGTCAGCCGCTTGACTGACATGGGGTACGAGGTGCTCTTTAGGAGAAGATTGGCAGTCGTGCGGAAGGATGGTGGTGGTGAGCCCGTGCTGAAGGCTAAGCACGGAGGAGGCCTCTACATCATAGAGACCAAGGTGATCCTTGCGGCGACAGACTCAACAGACTTGGAAGAACGCACCGTCAACCTGGCCAAAGGAGGGGGACCTGATCTGGAGCTCTGGAACCAATGACTGGGGCATTCCTCAACCGCAGTCTTGAAGGAGATGGCGAAGCGTGAGCTGGTACGCGGCCTTGTCATCGACAGTGCGGATGAGACGACAAATGGAGCAAAGCACAAAAAGTACGAGCCTTGCATTTTGGGCAAGGCGCGGTGCAAACCGTTCAACGAGAATGTGAATCGTGCCTCGAACCTGCTGGAGGTCGTGCATAGCGACGTGTACGGGCCATTCAAGATGGAGTCAAAGAGCGGCCTATGTTACTTTGTCACCTTCATTGATGAATACAGCAGAAAAACTCTACGTGTACTTCATGAAGCGAAGAGGGGAGGTCCTGGACCGGCTGGAAGAGTATGTCGTGGCGATGGAGAGGCAAACTGACCGGAAGGTCAGGGTGCTATGCACCAACAACGGAGAGTATGTGGGCTGTAGCGCATGGATGAAGCAGCAGGGCATAAAATGGGAAAAAACTATGTCGTAATTTCCTCAGTCAAATGGCCTGGCGGAATGGGCAACCAGACGCTGCTCAATATGGTACAGACCATGTTCGTGGATGCGGAATTTCCGTGAAGCTTCTAGGCGGAAGCTGTGTGTACGGCGAGCTACACCATCAACCTCACTCCTATAGCAGTGCTGAAGGAGAAGAGCGGCTGGAAGACGCCGCAAAAGGTTTGGACTGCACACAAGCCAATTGTGGCACACCTCAAAGTGTTCGGGTGCAAAGCGCATGTAATCGTGCACGCTCCACAGAGACGTGACAGCAAGCTGGAGCTGCGAGCAAAGTCGTATCTCTTCCTTGTCTATGAGAGCATGCATAAGGCATACAGGCTCCACGACATGCGCAAGGATGAGGTAATCCGCAGCCGAGACTCCGAGTTCAATGAGCAGCACATCTACATCATCAGAAACAACATGGGCGTGGTGGACTCTCCGAAGACAAGGGAGTGGTTCCAGCTTCTTGACTACGTGAAGGAGCCAGTGGACGTCGAAGTTGAAGATGCGACATCAGAGCGCGAAGGTACACCAGCGGTGGCAGCCAACATAGAGGACTCCGATGACAATCAAGCTTATAAGGATATCCACCAGAAGGATCTTGCGGATGAGGAACCGAGGGTTCCAAGGCGCGCAAGGGCATCATAGAAAAAGAGATCTACATGGAGGTGCTAGAGGAGGTGGAGGCGCCGGAGGACAAGGTGTGCAAGCTGCGGAAGTCCTTGTATGGGCTAAAACAATCGCCTAGATGCTGGTAGCAACAAATGGACACCTTCATGGTACAAGTGGGGTTCAAGCATTGTGAGGCGGATCACAACGTGTACGTGCGGCGCGACACGCAGCTCCATCAGATCATCGCACTCTACGTGGACGACCTCATTTTGTGCTCGACAGATCTGCCGAGCTTATAGCGGTTGAAACAGCAGTAGAGCAGCAGATTCTAGATGTCGGACATGGGGGAGCTAGAGTACTACCTTGGGATGAGCATTATGCGGAACCAGAGGGCGTGTACGCTTGAGCTGGGGCAGGCCAGATACGTGGCTGAGGTGTTGAAGTGGTACGGCATGGAGGACTGCAAACCAGTTGGAAGTCCGGTCTCCATGACCTGTGAACTAAGTGTGGCACTGGCGCCGGAAACAAAATAAGAGCGGGAGGATATGGCAGGGGTATCCTACCAATCGGCGGTGGACAGCCTCATGTACACCATGGTGGCGACTCGACCGGACCTGGCCTACGCGGTGGGCCAAGTGAGCAGGTACGTGGCCGCTCCAGGGCCACTACAATGGCAGGCAGTCAAGCGCATCCTTTGCTACCTGTAGGCAACGTGGCATGCACACTTGAGGTTCGACGGCAAGGGGCAGGTGGACCCTTTGTGTCTAATCTGCTACACGGACGCAGACTACGCTGGCAATGTGGACAAGCGGAAGTCCACATCCGGCTACGTGTTCTTCCTCGTTGGTACAATGGTCTCTTGGTGCAGTAGAAAGCAGGACTGTATCGCCACCTCCATAGTGGAAGCATAGTACATCGTGCTGGCCGAGGTGGTCGAGGAGGCGGTGTGGCTCCGCAGAATGCTGGGGGAGGTGGGCGTGCCGCAGCAGAAGCCTACGATGGTGCATGAGGACAACACCGGCTCAATCTCGTTGACCAACAACCCGAGACAACACAGGAGGACGAAGCACATCGACGTGCGTTATCACTATGCACGGGACATGGTTGAAAAGGAGCAGGTGGTGCTGCAGCACTACAGCGCGCACAGCATCCTTGTGGATTGCTTATTCAAAGCGCAACCCGTTGACCGGAATGCATTGGGCGTGGCTGGACTCGGGATGACCAGCTATGATGGGCTGGAGGGCGCAGCGGAAGATGAGTGAGAGCAAGTAGGAGCAACGGGCATGGCAGGTGCAAGGGGGATAATGTTGAAGATTTGTTCCTCTGCATGCCCAAGTGTGACGCCGGGAGGCGCCGACGAGCCTCCAGAGAGAGAATATTCCGCGTTTTTGGATGTAACAACTTGACGATTGCTTGGATTCTCAAATGGAGGATTTCCCGTAAAAGTGGACGAGTCCCTGAATCCGATGGAAGTTGTTTCACCAGAAGCGGAAAAGTAACAAGGGAGATATGGGCTTCGAAAGTTGGGGTGTGCGCGGTAGCTCTTGGAGCTGGCCGTGGTTAGACTGCCTGTGAATAATTGACCGGAACGAGTAACAAAATGTCATATGTGGATTTTGCTCCGAAAGGACTGCCGAGGCGTCCGGTGGATGATTCGCCGGATTTCAGTAGTACAGTTGTGTTACTAAGGGACTTGGCCAAAATCCTGGCTCGGAGTCCAAAACTCAGAAGTACGGTTTGTTACTCGGGGACTTGGTCAAAATTCCGACTGCAGGTCCACGAATAGGTTTCGAACGACATCAATCCCCATCACCAAACACGATGATTAACTCATCAAAACAGACCCCAAAGGCGCAAGGGGCACCGCCACTACGCGTAGGGACATCTGCATCTCCGGAATGGCGTTTTAATGGGTCCTTGATGTGTGAGGGCACCTCAGCGGGCGACGTGGTGCGGCCCGCCGACTGAGCGGCTGATTTGGGATGCTGCACTTTGGCTGACGTAGCGGGAGCTACGGTGATCCGAATTGTGCACGGTTTAGTGCGTTGGAGAGCTCATGACTAGCCCTACAAATGTTCAGATCATGTCCATGTTAAAAAACTAATGCAAAATCGCGTTATTCGCTTTGCAACCGTGACTGTCTCACATTTGTCTTCCACTCCCAGAAACATAGCTTGAGGCGACCAAAAGGCTCACGCTTAGACTCAGAACTACCCGCACAAAACAAGCCGTGAGAACAAAAGTCCCGTCAAGCCACGTTGAAACTGCACCCGAGTTTATGACAATAATCCCCTTGTTTGGGACCCAAAACGAGGGGCTTGAGGTAAAAATGGAAATGGGCCTTGGGAGACTCAAAATATTCTAGTCTCCCTGCACGAGTCGGCGATGACGAGTATCTCCAAGAGTGAAGTAGAGGGGAAAACCCCTCGAGTAAGCTCCGGACGCCATTCTGCGAACTCTGATGATGACCTACGTGCAGGAGATGGAGATATGACTAGATGAGCCTGGGTCGGAGGCTCCCGCCCCGGCCACGTGTGTAGCGTGGCCGGGCGGGGTGCGGAAGAGAGAGAGCGGCTGGGAGTGAGTCAATTGGTGTCTCCGGTGTGTTTAGGAGCAGCGACTCCGCAGAAGGTCCAGCCAACGCAGGACAGGTCTTGCGGATCGGAGGGGCCAACATACGTGGACGGGGCGGCCGGCCCGGAGGAGCCAAAGGACGCAGACGTGGCGGCTGGCACGGAGGAGCTAGTAGACACGGATGGGACAGCCAGCCCAGAGGGGCTAGAGGACGCAAACGGTGCGGCTGGCCCGGAGGGGCTAGTAGACACGGATGGGGCGGCCGGCCGGGAGGGGCTAGTGGACGCAGACGGGGCGGCTGGCCCGATGGGGCCAGCAGACGCAGACGGGGCGGCTGGCGTGGAGGGGCTGGCAGACGCAGATGGAGCGGCCAGCCCGGAGGGGCCAGTAGATGCAGATGGGGCGGCTGGCTCGGAGGGGCAAGAAGACACAGGCGGGACAGCCGGCCCGGAGGGGCCAGTAGACGCAGGCAGGGCGGCTGGCCTGGAGGGGCTACCAGACACGGACAACATTGTCGACCCAGACGGGCCAGCAGATGCAGGCTGGGCTGCCGACCTGGAGGGACCAATGAGTGCAGGTGATGTTTCGCCTGGAAGCAGTAGGATGGAGGACAGACTCACCATCCCCACGTGACGGGAGGGACATCGACGAGCCGGAGTGAACGAGGTCACCAAAAAACAGTTCCTCAAAGAAGAGGGTATCCCTGGACTCGACGATGCAGTGTCCGAAGGGATCCCAGAAGCGCCAGGCTTTGGACTGACACAAGACGCGAAAGAAGGTGCAAGGACAGCCACGGGGGGAGAGCTTACCGTCCTACTGCGGGGTAGGCAACCACACGAAGGCCACGTAGACCCGAGACGCGAGGGCTGAGGTCTTCTCGCTGGCCATACCAGTGCTGGTACGGCGTGGACTGGCGGGGAAGGGGGCCACGGGGAATCCGGTTCTAGACCCACGTCATGTAGGCCATGGCTTCGAAGTAGAAACCATTGGAGAGACCGGATTCGACTCGCATGGTGCGCACAGCGTCAGCCATAGTGTAGTTCCACCACTCGGAGACGCCGTTCTAGGCGGGTGTGTAAGATGTCGATGTCTCATGACGGATCCCGCGGGAGGCGAGGAACGCCGTGGTCTCGCCCATGATCTCACCGCCGCAATCAGAACGAAAGCGGCAAAGGGGACGACCGCCCTCGCATTCCGCACCAATGATTTTGTCGTGAATGGTGGGAGCGACATCGCTCTTCTGCCAAAGGTAGAAGACCCAGCGGTAGCGAGAGAAGTCATCGGTGAGGGTGAGGACATAGTGTCCATGCTCCCCGATGGACTCCATGGGAAGAGGGCCCATGACATCGGAGTGGACCAAGTCCAAAGGGGCGGACGCACGGGAGGCGGACAAGAAGTAAGTCGAGCAGTGCATCTTCCCCTGTGTGTAGTCAATGTACTCTGTGGGCCATGGTAAAGGGAAAGAGGCAGGGTCAAGGCCCGTGGCCGGCTGGGTACAAAGCATGCTATTGATGGCAGCCGAGTGGATGTGGCAAAGGCGTCGATGGAGAAGGCGGGTGTGCTACGGAGAGAGCGCGCTAGTGACAAACACGTGGCCGGTGTCGGCCGACGGGGAGGAAAAACGAGGGACGTGCCATAGGTTGCCACTAGTGGTGGCGTGCAGGACGACACGACCAGACGGACACAACGACACATTGCCAACACCACACGAGTATAAGACGTCCATGCTCATGCGGTCGAGGACAGTGAGGGACAGAAGGTTGAGCTCAAGACCAGGGGCGAAGAGGACATCGGTCACGAAGACGTCCTCAACGGGACCACAGAAGTGAACAACGTCAACGCTGCGGACCGGTAACACCTGGCCAGAACTTGTCCGAACTCTGGATACATCGGCAACGGGACTAAGGACATTGAAGGCCTCACGCGAGGCCGTCATGTGATGCGTGGCCCCGGAGTGGATGATCCATGTCTCGGCCGGATCCTGGGCTGGTGTTGTGAGGTCGCTAATTGACACAAGGTAGTGGGCGAGTGACGCGGATGCGGTGGACGAGGGCGCGAATCGAGCCTGCCAGTCATCCAACCATGTGATGTCATCACAAAGAGGAGCAGGAGGGAAGGTCACGGGAGATGATGGGACGGACAAGGATGTAAGACACGACCACAGTTTAGACTCTATTATGCAGGGCATGGTAGGGGAATAGGCTATGACACAACTTGCATTTCCCAAGGGAGGAGGGCGAGGCAGTCTGAGCTAGAGCGTGATGAACTACTCCAACTGGCGCTCGCGGGTGGAGGGTCCGAGGGAGTAGACCGACTATGACGTGACGGCGCCTGAGCCCAGTAGGGAGGAGGGATGCGCCCGTGACGGAAGGAGGGGCTCAGAAGGCTACGGATGGTGTTGTTGCAGGACAGGTGAGAGCAGGGCAGGTGCGACTATCACAGGGGTGGAGCTGTCAGGCGGGGTAGACGTATCAAGGGCGGCAATAGCCACGGCAGTAGCGGCGAGACGGCGCTCACGTTGGTGAAGCATGGTGGCGATGACGCACGCCTCATCCGTCAAGAGCGGGTATGTGTACCACCCGTGTCTTGGCTGGCCACAGTTGTGGAAAATCGAGCTACCACCACTAGACCCGATCGACTACTACTGATGGCCCTTGCCCTTTTTACCCTTGCACTTCTTCCTCCCTGACGACAAGGAGCTGGAGGACGCGGCTGCTGCGGGGGCGGAAACGGCTATGAAAGCGATGGCAGGAGAGGCGAGGGCCTCCATGTGCTGGATGCGGAAATCCTGACGAGTCTCCTCAATGTAGAGGAATAGCTTGTATGCCCAGGGTATGAGGGTGCCCTAGGCTGCCATCACGGTGAGGACGTCCCGGGTGTAGTGAAATAAGACGTCGACGAACACGTCGGTGGCGCCGCGCTTGATGGTCAAGAGCGTGGCTAGAGGAGGTGGAGCAAAGTCTCCTAGATGGCGGAGGATGTCCTCTGCCCACTGTATGTAGGAGGTGCCCGTCTCAGTCTCCTCCATGTGCAGGGAGTTGAACTCCCTGAGCAGACGGCTAGTCTCAGCTTCGTTGGATAGGCGATGGGGTGCATGAGGATGTTCCATGTTGTTGCGAGGTCGGGAAGGCCGCCAATAGTGAAGACGCTGAGGAAGGGTTCGATGGCGAGGCGTGCAGCCGGAGGCTCGACCGAGACGAGGATGCATACTGCGCGACCAGCATCATACAACTGGTCGGTTTAGGAGGAATTGTACAGCAGGGTGTTGTAGGGCTAGAGACCCTCGCCCTTACGCCCAGATGCGGAAGCTGAGCTCCTTGCTTTGGAACTTTTGCCGGCCTGGAGCGGCGGGGGGCGGGGTCCCAAAGTCCTTTGGCATGCGGTCGGTACCCAGAGTGTGGCCAAGGACCGATGTCACCATCTGCCGTTGTCGTTGGGTCTGTTGCTGCGCCAAATAATGTGTGGCCGCAGAAACAACGGGACTGGCGTGCCAAAGAGGAAGGAAGGGAGGTGGGGCGCTTGTATGGATCTATGGCGTCGGCGGTTGCAGTGCTGCAAGTTGCTACGTCAGTGCGGCAAGCTACTGGCAAATCGTAGCCAGGGGATCTGGCGAGCCGGTGAGAAATCCTGTGGGGTGTTTCTGCTGCTTCTGCAATTGCTATTGCAGCAACAGCTATTGCTACGGCTGCTGCTGGTGCCATTGCACCAGCAGTTGCTGCTACTACTATGGCTATTGTTGCTGCTACTCAGGGTGCTACTACTGCTACTGCTACTGTTGCTAAGGGTACTGCTACTGCTGTTGCTACTGTTGTTGCTACTACTGGAGCTACTGCTGCTACTGTTGCGGCTGTGGCTTTGACTACTATTGCTGCAATGGCAACTATTTTTGTGACAATAGCGGTGGTTGCTGCTGCTCCAATGGCTGTTGCAGTTGCTGTTGCTGTTGTTGCAGCTGCTGCAACTGTTGTAGAAATGGGGGACCAGTTGGTCCTCCAACAGAGGACCCATTCTTGCTAGGACTTCCTACCATAATGGATGAAGTTGTGTTGTTTTTCTTTTCCTTCCTCTTGCTTCCTACTCTCTTTTTTAATTGAGTATTGACGTCATCAGTGACATCAGCGGTGACATCAACCGATGACAGCTGACGCCATCAGCGGCTCGCTGGTGCTAACGTCAGCCGCGAGTTGCTGCTGACGTTATGGTCGTTATGCTGCTGCTGCAACTGCCGTTCCTATTGCGCTATCGTCGTTGTTGTTGCCGTTATCGGTATGGCTGGTGCTACACCGCCGCTACTGTTGCTGCTACTACTACTGCCGCGGCTACAAGTGGCTACTATGTTGTTGTCGCTGCCGCTATGGCTGTCGCAGTTGCGTGTGGCGGCTGCGCTAGTACTGCTGCAGCTTCGGCTATGCTACAGCGGTTGCTGTGGCTACTGCTGCGGCGGGCTGCGGTGCTATTCCTTTTGCAGTTGCAGCTCCGCTACAGCTGCTGTGGCGGCTGCAGCCACGTTCTTACTGCCGCCACAACTGATCCAGAGGCTCTTGTTGCCACTACTGCTACTGCCGCGGTTCTAGGTATTGTTGCTACCGCGACAGCAGCAGTAGAGGAGGGACGGGGGAGGGGAGGACAGGGGACTTCCCTTGTCCGTGGCACCGTCGCCGTGTGCGTCGGTGCCGTCACGGCGTCGCCCATCAGGTCGCCCGTCGCGAGTCTGCCAACACTACCGCCGTCGTAGGGTCTGTGCCATCGAAGAAATTTTTCGGTAGCATTCCCCCCGCTTCGGGAGCGTTTTGACGACGCCACCCGGTGAGTTAACTCTGCCAGAAACATTTCGGCTTTGTTTCCTCGGTGCGGGCGCGTTTCTGGGACCGCTGGCATAGACTGGGACCTATACGCCTCGTTGTTGCTCAGATCTGCTGCTTGTGCTATGTTCTGGCTATGATACCAAGCAAGAAACTAGTCTACAATGGCTGGTTGGGGCTGCAGCATAGTTGGAGTAGGCATTGTCCCACGCTCGTTGCTTTGCATTACTGTCCCCTCTAGCTGCTCTGAGACTTGTGAGAGGAAAACGACCCTACTCCCGCCAAAATTCATAACTTAAATAATTGTTTTTTTTTCGGGACCGGCCCATAATTATGTTCTGGCTTGTTCGGGACCGGCCCAAAATTGTTTCCAGGTCTGTTGAATAAAGCCGGAAAAGTTCAAATCCGTGGCTGTCGATTTTAAGTGGTCCAGAAATTCGTCGCTCGACGGTCATCTGCGACAGACCTCGGCATGTCGCGTCTGCGCACGACCGGGTCGGGTGTGGGGATAACGGTGTAAAACGGCAACGCCGCTCGTCCGTCGATACGGACGAGCAAGGTGAGCCGTGGATTTGGTGGCTCGAGTTCAGAGTTACGAACTCGAGCCACCAAATTGACCTGCCAAGAGGCGGAGGTGAATGGCACGTTTTGAATTTAAGCGGCCGTTTTTCTCCCACCCTAGTTTGAGAGCGGCCGAAAACTCGACCCGGGTCTGTTAAAAAAATCCGGAAAAATTCCTTCGCAAAAGGTATTACGAATTTAGGCGGGAGTAGGGTACGCGCTGAGGAATTAGCGCCAGAAAGGCTGACAGAACTGAGAATGAATGATTAGCAACTGAGAGACCCCTCGTCGAACTAGGCCTAGCTCAGCTTTGTAGAGCTTGTTACTCATGTCACCAACATATCAGGAAATTCCTAGCAGGCTGAGTTTTTTCGGTGAGCCTTGCCAACACCCGACGACCCCAAACCCGGGTGTCCTCCGTGTTTCTTGGAAATTGGACCATACCTGAATATCCACACTGCAAACGCAGTCGTGCGGTCAGAATCATCCAGAAAATAACAGCAAGGAGTAACAATCGTCTTAACCCAGGCAACGTCTAGGCTAAAATGATCCCGGTCACAACGGTGTCTGAATAACCTGAAACTCAGATCCTAAGCAGGACATGACGCTACAAATGCAACCGTGTAGTCAGATCTAGCACAGGACGCGTGCAGGAAGCATCTGCGGTGGTAGTGACTGCTAGCGGTGTGACTACTGAGAAGGCGTGCTGATGGAGCTGAGAACGTCGTGCGTCTAAGGGAAGAGGCTCCAACAAAATGCTTGAAGATCTCAGCGTGTGTCGGCTCCACCGGACGACACTCCAGCAGTGTCGCGTCTTGCCGCCAGTCATCTGTACGCCGATGTACACAAGCCGGGAGGACACAACAAAGCACAATGAGAGATGTGTGGAATCCAACACATCACCCTTAGCATGTGATAGACTAGCTGCTTGACACTTCAGAAGGGGGCTTCCCATCTGTCCCATCTGTCGGGATTGGTGCGCCGGTGATCAAAGAGCCATGGTGGCAATTTGATGGACGCGCTGCCGACAGGTTGGGCCCAGGCTTCCATGGAAATGCGGGAATGCATCAGATGTGCATGCACTTCATTATGCCTTCTGAATGATGCTTTACTGTTTTATGTTCGGGGGGTAGGTTTTGTCCGAATGAGGTCGCCTGGGATTCACCCCCATAGATAGAATGTTGTCGGATTTTTGTTGGTACCATTATGATGAAAATGGACCCAACAATCTTGGGTTGAGTCACGTCGAGAACGAGACCCAATTCTCGAGGGTGAGCTTGCTTCCACTTGACCATAGGGGCTCTCGACCCACGCTCGTCGCTCACGCTCTTGGGTGACGAGCGTGGGCGACGAGCCCATCTTGTCACCGTGATTTGCCCAAGTCAAACACATCCATAGCCGTCTCTTGGATCTCACTGTGTGTAGCCTCTTCACGTCTTGAGTCGTTCAACGCCTCCCATTATGGGAAATTTCCAAGTCACCCACATTCTAGTAATCTCACATTAAACATGGATCCATCTTTAAGTTCATGTTTCAATCCCTTTCGTGTCAATATTCCTTCTACACGTGATGTGAGGTGTCCGGGTCTGTTTGTACAGCTTACTATGACCATTCCGCCGTGCACATGCTCGTGCAAATCCTTGATGCGGACCCAGCTAGAGCCAGAGCACCGACGGGTGGTGGATGTATCCACCAACAGTTGCAAGACGGCTGACACGGCGTCCCAGGTGCTTGCTGCGGTGCTCTGCATTTTTTTTAGTCAGTAGAGTTTTCTTGCTAGACTAGCTCTTGAGAAACATTTTCATGTTTTGCATTGTCTGTCCATTGATCGATGCCATACCTCTCATACCTGCGTAGGACCTGTCATAGTGTCCGGCTTGAGATTCTACACCTCTAGGTTCATACATTATTGTGTTTGGATGCATGTGCGAAGAGTTACAAACAAGGAAGTGGTTTTGGGTCGGTTTTAGGACAAACTGACACTACCACGTGCGTCACCCGCCGTACGCCGCGGCAGGTGTTTGTGTTGTGTGCTAATCAGTTGTCATCTCTCTCTACATCACTAAGCTATCGGAGCTTATGAGACTTTGCACGTCTCCGTAGCCTAACCCTTGCTGTTTCTTGCACCTTTGTGCTTCCTAGTGCACCAACTAACTAGAAAGTGTCTCCACATCAGCAACAGCAAGGCTAGGAAGCTCCCTAGTAGTTTCTCGTTGTATCACAGTAGCGAGACCTATCTTACTGAGTTGTGCCGTAGAGACGCAGCACCGGGAGCAGTAGTGAGAGTCATCGCAACAACCGTATGTTGGGTCCCATCGCAACAGAACTTGGCAATAGAGACGTCGTCCCTACGTGAGCAGTAGCAACGTCACCACGCAATCGCCACCATCATAGCAAGATGAGTTGCGACACGGATGAGCTGTAGCCGTCACGCCGAGCGGCGAGTAGTAGCAGCTACAGTGTCAAGCTACCATCGTTGACACCAAGAAGAAAAAGGAAAAAGCAGCTCACAACAGCAACTCGCGCTGCCAGCTACGAGCAGTGGAAACACATAGCGGTGGCACCAACTTGCAGCACTAGCGGCATCAGCAGTCGCAAGCAGCAACGGCAGCACAACAGCAGCAGTAGATGTAACAACAACGTAGCAACAACACTGTAGCTACTATAACAGCAACAACAACAGTAGCAGCAGCATTCACAGTAACTACAGCAGCACAACAGAAGTGGCACCGGCCGAAACAGTAGCAGACCGCATAGCAGTAGCAATAGCAATGGTAGCTACTCTCTTACGCAGCACTACTACTGCACAACATCTTCTCCACAACAGCACTCCTACGAAGCTGCACAGAAGCTGTATAGCACTGCGGAAGAGTCGCATAGGACTTTGCAACCCTTGCACAGCCGCGAGCGGGGGGTGACGTGGTCATCCCCTCCCTTCCTTTGTCACACAGAGTCTGCATGACTTCAAAAAACAAAATTTCTGGTGTGACATACGTGAGAGTAAGAAACGCAAGCATGAAATAGGTTGGCGTACAACACAGTAAACGTCATCATCAACAGTGCGGACGTCAGCAATTTCTGGGTCAAAACGTTATTTCTGTCAACGCCTTCACTCCACAAGAAACGCTGTCAATTTCCTGTTTGGACCATTTTGGCATTCAGACCCATACTGAGCACTCCGACGGCGTCGATCCGTGACAAGGGCAAGGGGGCAGGAGACCCCTCCTCTTCCTCCTCTACGGGCATCAGGAGTCCATAGTCGCAGTCACTTGCGATCGACGAGCTTCGTCGGATGTAAGATGAGATGTATCTACGGTAGTAGCGTTATACCGATGCACTTCAGGAGATCAGAGAGTTAGAGAGGGGTTGTTCAGGAGCCTCACAGCAGCCACAAAGAGGACATACTGGAGCTGCACCATCTGTTCAGCATTTTACGCTCTACATTGTGCCATGACCTTAGCACCCCTCATCACACGTTGACACCTGGGATGAGGAGGAGATAGAGGATGACACAAATGAGGATGAGATTTATGTCCTTGAGGAGCATGTTTGTGAGCTATATCCAAGGTCACAGCCTCTCACCCCGCCACCTTCTTGTCGTCAGGATCAGGCACGTCATTCATCAGCTGTTACTTTTTTTAGTGTTTCCCTCACTGGTGGTCTCCCTGTACCTATTCCAACATCTCCCGAGCCTAAGGTCGCCTCCCCACAAAACGTCGTCCAAAGGAATTTGCGACACCTCCACCCCGCTACGATAGCGATGAGGGATTTGGTTGTTGAGAGATCATGTTTCAAGTATGGGCTGATTTTGAGGGTGGCTGGCCCTATTACCACAGCCAGTACCAAACCTTCGATGCTCACCAGCTGTCAGAGTCATTGCAGCTACTTCCTTGTGTCCATCAATATTTTCTCCAGGCGACATTGGGTCATGAAGGCGCCATCGCCCATCAACATATTTCACTTGTTGCAGCAGTGACATCAACCCCCCTTACGCCTCTATTCAAGTTCACTAGTCCCACCTTCATTGTTTCCTCCTCCTCCTCTATCCTGAATGACAAGACTCAGGGAATTGTAGTGTCTGCACAGGGGAAGAAGGAGAAAACATGACACGGCAAAGGACAGCAGCAATAGCAGCAGCAGTCGATGAGTAGTGGTAGTGTATGTTATGCCCACTTCTACAACTGGGGGGCGCTCACTCTCATACAAAGTGTGAGCAGTCCCTTGATTGGCCACGGATCATGTGCAGCCTCTAGGCAGCACACGTACAACGGATTTCCTCTGGTGATACGCGGACTGGTTGCGTTGCGGCCACGATTGTGGCAGATGCATCCGCCCCACCAGGTAGTAGTGGTGATCCTGACCCTTGGAATCACATGGTCAAAAAGCCTCTTCAGCTGCTGATGCTTCGTACTCAGGGAGGTGCGAGTGTGTCGTCACTACCGGGCGGTCCCCAGATAGCTTGTGGGGGAGCTAAGCCAACTTGTGTTGAGGATGGACATGATAGTACCAACTGACTTGACGGTTCACATTCCATGTTGTTCGTTGTTGTTCCGAGTCCTTGGCTACACGTCCAGCAAACGTGGAGTGTTTCGTGACATGTTGTTCAGTAATGAAAACTGGTCGTGAGCCGAGTGGCACTTGGATCATCGACTCTGGTACCACCCATCACATGACTTGTCGTCGTAGTGACTTCGTCGTGCTCGGTCTACTTGCTTCTGTTCGGTCCGATTGCACATAGTTTGGTCACTCGTTGCCCGTGTATTGCATTGGGGCTGTGCGGTTTGATGGTCCTTTTTGTCCCTCGAACATTTCCGATGTGCTCTTTGTTCTTGCTCTTGTGCTCAGCCTGCTCTCTCTTTGTACATGCACCAGGATGGGTCTCACTATTGATCACTCTGCTAATTCTTCCAGAGTGACTGCTCTTGATACACGTGCCATTGTGCTTCGTGCCTCGTTTGTTGATGATCTCCATCATGTTTCTTGTTACACTCCCTCAACTTCCTCTCCCTCTCTCCCTTACAGGCATGTGTTTGTCACAAGGTTTCTCTTTCCTGAGCATTAGCGCTTGCTGCATTGCCGCCTCTGTCATGAGAGCTCAGACAGTGTGTCCAAGCGCATTCTCGCTATGCCAGTCCCCGGTCTTGACGCGAATTTTTTCGAGAAGCCGCACAAGATCGATTTTCTCTTTTGCGCCCAAGATAAGATGCATCACTGCTCTTACCCTGACTCCACTTCCTAAGTATTACATGTGCTAGAGTTGGTCCACTCGGACCTCCTTGATCCTCTCCCATCCAAGTCCCTCCAAGATCGAGATCAATCTGTTCTCACCTTGACTAATGACTTCACTTGGACGTCGTAGGTCTATTGCCTTTGCCACAAGAGAGATGCCGCCCTTGTGGTTAGCCTCTAGTTGGTGATGGTTGAGCTTCTATCTCACCACACCATTCACATGTTTCACTCAGATTGTGGTGGCAAGTTTGTGGGCAAGATAGATGCCTACTCTACTGAGTAATACATTCTTCACCAGTTCTCTGCCCCTGCTATACCAAAGCAGAACGGCACCACGGAGGATGCAATCTGTGTAATGCAATGTTTTGCGTTCTTCTGGAGTCCTTTGCATTCGAGGGCTTCTCTTGCATGATGTGGGTTCGGAACCGCCTGCCACATGGTCAGCTTCCGGACCGTGTCCCGCCGTACGATATGTGGTTTGGCCATCGCGCATTGGCGCGATGGCCAAGGGGTCTCGTATCTTCGTCTGATACACCGAGGACCAGCAGGGGTCCAAGGTCTCACCTCCAGGACGCATGTGTACCTTCCTTAGCATCTCCCCGCGATCAAAGACGTGGCGCTTTTAAGACCTGCTCTTCATCGCATTGTTGAGTCTCAAGACGCTTTGTTCTTTTAGGCTCTCACCTACCGTGACTTGTCCAACATTTTCTTGCTAGAAGTCGACCATATTCCCACCTGTGTGGCTTCCCGGTGAATGGGATAGTCTAGTCCCACGAATGGGTCCGTCCGGGCCACCTCACTTGTGGTCCGGTCTCCGACTGTTGACAATCTGGCCATCTTGGTTGTGTGTCCAGTAGCCTTACCAGTTTCCTCCAGCACACCTGATCTCATCCTAGTGTCTGGCCCAGCTAGCACACCTGGTCCCGCGCAAGTGTTCTTCCCCTCTAGCACACCTGATCCCGTGCCTGCTCTAGTCCCCTCTGACACACATGATCTCATGTCAGCGTCAGTTCCCTCTTGCATGCCTGATACCATGCTAGTAACATCATCTCTAGTTACACCTTCTCCAATGCATGCACATGTTTCCCCTACGGCTATGGTCCAGTAGCCTGCGCCGCAGCCTGAGGTGAGCACCTGAGCATCGAGCTACTCCTGGGAGCTCAGTGGTCATCTCCGACCACTGGGCTCATCGGGCTACCTCTATGGCTGAGAGGAATGTTGACTCGGCGCATAGATGCCGAAGTCATAGTGTTCAGAGTGGCGAGCCTCGCACAAAGGCCATTGGCCTCAGTGTGCAATCAGACTATACTAAGGTGCATCTAGCGTGCCATGTTGGCCACAAGTTTCTCTCCAGTGTGTTCTCGGTCACTTGCGATATCGCACCTCATCTTGTCATGGTCGGATTGGTTCTGGAGGCATGTGTTTTGGCTACCCGAAGTTCTGCCTTGACGGTGCCTAATCTAGGCACATTAAAGGAGACATCCTCAGTTGACGATAGAGAGTTATGGGAGCTACTTGTGAGGATGAGCTGAGATTCATCCGTGAGCACGGTGTCTATGAGCTTGTTGAACTTCCGCCTGGGAGAAAGGCCATACAGGCCAAGTGTGCCTTTCGTAAGAAGCTGAACTCAGATGGCATACTTGATTGCTACAAGGCCCACTTGATGGCCAAGGGGTTGTACAGGTTGGGGGTGTGCATTTCACTTCACGTTTGCACCCGTTGGTTGTATGACCACAGCTCGCACCCTATTCGGGGTTGATACTCACCATGACTAGAAGCTACACCAGATGGATGTGAACAACTCCTTCCTCCATGACATTTTACTTGAGGAGATCTATATAGTCCAGACACTAGGCTTTGAGGTCGGTGACAAGGTCATGCGCTTGCCGAAGGCCTTGTACGGCCTGAAGCAGTCACCTCAATATTGGAACCAAGAACTCACTAGCACACTGACATGTACAGGGTATATGGAGTCTGATGCGGACCCATCCCTCTTTCTCAAATGTACAAATGAGAGCTTCACTGCCATCTTGGTCTATGTGGATGACCTCCTGATTGCGTCTCTTTTGATGCAGGCTGTGAAGGAGGCCGAGGCAATCCTTTAGATTCCCCACAGGATGAAGGACCTTGGTCCTCGGTCTATGTTTCTTGAGATGGAGATCGTACGTGATCTTCAGCAGCAGACACGCTTGCTACATCAGGCATGTTACACTCTCTTTGTGATGGAGCGATTTGCTGACGTCTTTGGTGTAGTTCTGATAGCCTCCACCCCCGTCACACCTGACGGGTATGATGCTCTGAAGGTGGCTAATTCGGTACAGTTAAGGGAGACAGTGGGTATGATCCTGTACTTACGTCTCATTGGCTCTGTGTTGTACTTGACCACTACCACACGACCCAAAATTGCCTTCGTCATCAATCTCCTTGCATAGCTTTCACAGTGTCCTCATGCGAGAGCAATTCATGTGGTTGAGCGAGTGGTACGATAGTTTCTACACCGTATCTCGGACTCTACGTTTGACGACAGTGTTTGGTGGTAGTCGACGGCTACATAGATAGTAACTGGGAAAAGACATTGTGTCATGGCGTGAAGGCAAGCAAGATTGTACCACACATAGCTCATCAGAGGCTGAGTATGTTGCCCTTGCCGCTAGGACTGCTGAGACGGTGTGGCTTCAATGCCTATTTCGTGAGTTTTGTGAGTGTGCCTTGTGTCATACTCTGTTGCAACGACCAAAGTTCTCTTGCTATTGTAGAGAACTTTGGTATGTTTCATGCATGCACGAAGCACATTGCTATTGAGCAAAATGTTTTGTGTGATCTTATGGAGCGAAAGGTGATCTCTGTCATCTGGGTCGACACGGACATGGAATGGGATGACTTCCTGACCAAGGCACTAGCGCACAGAAAGTTCATGGTGGCTGTTCGTTCCATCGGGCATCGCCCATTGCCTGAAAGTGTCTGAGAGTGGGATGTGTGAGCATGAAATGCTAAGCATTTTGTNAAAATGTTTTGTGTGATCTTATGGAGCGAAAGGTGATCTCTGTCATCTGGGTCGACACGGACATGGAATGGGATGACTTCCTGACCAAGGCACTAGCGCACAGAAAGTTCATGGTGGCTGTTCGTTCCATCGGGCATCGCCCATTGCCTGAAAGTGTCTGAGAGTGGGATGTGTGAGCATGAAATGCTAAGCATTTTGTTGCGAACCTGTGTCAGTTATGCACGTGTATGGATACGCGTACCATCGGATCATGGGGGAGTGTTGTGATGTGAATCATCCCTGCCTATTTGTATCGCTTACAGTGACCACTCGTTCGTCTCCATGGTTGTGCAGATTCCTCATGCGGACTCAGCTGGCACCAGAGCACCGACGGGTGGTGTTCTTTAGTTTTTTTAGTCACAAGAGTTTTCTTGGTGGACTGGTTCTTGAGCCCGATTTGCATGTTTTTCATTGTCTGTGCACCGACCGATGCTAGACCTGTGCTTGTGACTAGTTGTTGCATCCGGCTCAAGATTCTCCATCTCTAGGTTCAAACCATTTGCATTGGATGCCTGTGCCAAGAGTTTCAACCAAAACAATGGGTTTGGGCCGGTTTTAGGACAAACTGACACTGCCGCATGCATCACCTGTCGTGCGTTGTAGCAGGTATTTATTATGTGTTCTTGTCAGTTGTCATCTCTCTCTACATTGCTAAGCAAGTGGAGCTTACAATACTTTGTGTTTCTCCCTAGCCTAACCCTTGTTGTTTCTTGTACATGCTTGCTTGCTAGTGCGACAGCTGCCTGGAAAGTGTCACCACAAAGTAGCAACAAGGCTATGAAACTTCCTAGCAGTTTCTCATATCCACCCTCCTCCTTATTTCTTGTGGGATAATTGTATTAGTTTCTCGGCAGAGAAATTTTCAAGAAGTAAATAGCAAGATTAGGCAAACCTTCCTTGCGTTCTAAATGATTGTGCATTTTAGACGTTTGCAAAGTGCTTTCAATGTATTTGCAACATGCCCAAGTGTTGAGATTTGGGCTTTTAACATGGATCAGGGATACCACGTCAAGTCTGAACCTCGTATGTGGTTGATGTGGTTGGAAAGAAGGAGGAGGGTTGGGTGGTTCTTTCAAAAAAATAAGCCCATTGCTGGATGGAGAGGTTGGGGGGGGGGGGGGGGGGGGGGGGGNNNNTTGCATGGAGAGTTTGCTGTGGATTAAAGATGTACGAAAACGCATAGGAAGTCGGGAATTCCTTGTGAACCTACTCGGCTCCCTGTAGAAAACCCATTGAATGCAACTTAGCGATGATGAGCGACAAACATTGTCATTTGTGGATTTTAGTCACCATTGATGCCTCCGTTGATGGTTGCACACGTTAGGATTGAGGGGCAGGAGAGGGAGGAGGGGTTGTAAAGTAGACATATACTTTGTGCTAAACACTTGTTCCACCTCCGCAAAACCACACGCGATCTCCATGTTATCCGGGTTGCCATCCTGCTTTTTGGCAGCCAAAATGGTGGTTTGAATGGTGGCATCCCGAAGATATGTTGCCGCTGAATCCTCCTTCAGCTTCTTCCACATAGTGTTGCGCATGTGCCGGAAGTTTTTCCACGTGTTCCCCTTGCTCTCGCCATATTTTTTGTTATTTGAGTAGTTTGACAGACGCAGGTTGCAAGACAAATGAGGTTCGTCCGCATGGCCGTCCTTCTTTATGAAGACATTCCAGATGATGCTAGTGTCACTAGCTTTCCATTTTTCACCCGCGGTTGTCTCGTTACCTTACGCATGACCACCTCTGCGTCACATTTGGCATGGTTGTCGCTACAGCCAGGAACGTATGAAGGTGCTCATACATGCACAATGGATCGCCGCATGAACTTTCAAAATCTAAAAGGTACATTAGAAAATCCAGGGCCAATCCATGGCCTCTAGGGGCCCAACACCCCTGGACGAAGTGAAATACAATGTATTTGAACCACAGATGTGGTGGAACATCCACAAGTTTGCACCACTACGTCTGTGGATCTATGGGTAATAACTACGAATAGCCAATCTGGGTGGATCCGTGGACGGAACAATGGATGAAGAGGTCAGTTCAGTGGATTCAAACAAACAAGACACTCTCCGCCGCTGCCACCCTTGTCAACATCTACGAATCTTGAATCAGATCGACTTGCTCAATCCAGGGTCATGGGTAGATCCGAATCTGTGTGTCCGTGGATAAGATCATCAAATCACCAAATCCTGTGTGCACCCTTGTGGTGCAGATCGGCCCCGTCACCTGTCCCATGTGCGCTTGAGAATGGAAGAAAGTCCATGTCCATCCCTTGGAGAACGGCATCAAGCAGGCTACGGATGGCTCTTGCAGCTTTCTGAATCTGGCGTGCGCCAACAGTCCGTTCTTGGCTCACGTAGGAGGACCATACCCCCTCTGTATCAGCCCACACCTAGAAAAGGACCTCCAAGCAGTCGAAACCTAACATCACGGTCGTAATGATGGGGCGAAGTCTCGAAGTCCTTCGGTCGGTGTTGTGTAAGAAGAGTAACCTCAACCACTATGGAGAGCATCCTTGGAATGGACAGTCAACCGAATGAGAGCATAGTCACCCGTCTTGGGGGGGGGGTCTGACATGTTGCTACCACCGATACACCTGTGGATGTGCACTGCAAGACGAGGTGTAGTCGATCCACTTGCGTGCGAATCTTGCATGTCTGTGCATCTACCTCCTCCTCTTGATCCTGCTCTTGAGGTACCTATTGCTGCATAACAAAGCCAAGGGATATAGCTGGCTTCCCTTAGTATGTACATTCCATTGTGCGAGGTGTAGTCTACTATAGTCCTGGCAGCCCCTGCAACAACATCTGGATGTCTCGGAGAGAGACAAAATGATCCTACTTCTGGCGCTTGGTTGCCAGAGTGTGTGGGCTCAACGAGCCTCACAAGGAGCTCGAGTCTAAGGGATAGCTCATTTCCCTTGTCACCGTCTGGCGTCATATGCGTTGCTCACTATGGGTCAAAACGTCAACATTGTCACATTCAAGGACCGCCAAACTTTTTCGAGAAGTTGAAACCTTACAAAAAAAGAAGTTCTAACC
>SZWC01002924.1:159469-205465 GCA_023375785.1 Penium margaritaceum
AGAGAGACAAAATGATCCTACTTCTGGCGCTTGGTTGCCAGAGTGTGTGGGCTCAACGAGCCTCACAAGGAGCTCGAGTCTAAGGGATAGCTCATTTCCCTTGTCACCGTCTGGCGTCATATGCGTTGCTCACTATGGGTCAAAACGTCAACATTGTCACATTCAAGGACCGCCAAACTTTTTCGAGAAGTTGAAACCTTACAAAAAAAGAAGTTCTAACCCAAAAACTGCTTACGTCACCACTGATGATGATGATGACATCAACATTTCTTCTGCCGATGTAAAAATTGTTGGCGGAAAAAACGAAAGTGTAAAAGACACTAGCAAATCTGACCCCTTTTTTTTTACCCCGGTCCTTAACCAAACATGCTACTGTTACCTAGTTTGCCGCTGCCATTTGTGGCTGCTGTAGCTGACTGTTTCCATTGCTACTCTGGCTACGAAGGTGGTGGTAACTCACGCCACCACTTTTGGTTTTGTCCCCCACTCTAACGGTCTTGTGGTGATGGAATTGCTATTGACGTCTTGGCGACGTCTCTAATGGGGATGTCTACCACGACGGGTCCCAAGATAGTATTGTTGCGGTGACTCACTGTTCCTACCGCTACAGCGTCTCTATTGCACATCTAAACAAGAAGGGTCTTGTTACTCCTATACCATGTGAATTTTCTAAAAAGTTCTTAATCTTGCTTTCGCTGATGTGGCCACACTAACCAATGAGCTGACGCACTTGCAAGCATGCACGTGCAAGGGACAACAAGGGTTGGAGTAAGGGGACGCGCAAATTTTGACAAGTTTCAATAGCAAGGAATGCAAAGAGAAAAGACAACTAACAAGCACACAACATAAGTAACTATTGCGGCGAACGGCATGTGACACACGCGGCAATGTCATTTTGTCCTAAAACTAGCCCAGAACCATTATTTTGGCATTAACTCTGCGCATTGGCATCCAAACACAACACCGTCTGAACCTAAAGGTGTAGAACTTCAAGTCAGACTGATCGATCACATGCATAGCTATCCATCTATGGACGCCCAATGCAAAACATGCAATTTGGCTAAAAAGCGAGTCCACGGAGAAAACATTGGAGGCTGTAGAATAATAGCAAGGTGCCTAAGGAAGCACCCAGGACATTGTAGCAGCTCTCTTGCAATTTTCCATGGGTAGGGCCACCACTCAATAGTGCTTTGTCCGTAGCGGGGTCGGAATCGCATATCTACACAAGCATGGACATAGCTCACTGTTCATGAAAAGCTATGCAAAGATATGGTGACATCATACATCAGGACACAAACATTCCTTGTTCTTCTTCAAGTACTCCGACCTATGCTCTGATCCATTTCCAGATTTTTTTGTCAAAGTATTATTTCCTTGCCATAGCAGGGAAATACATTTCTTGCAGGTGCTTAGTTCTCTGTCTTCGAGGCTCACAAATTACCGTACTGCCATTTGATTTCGTCTTTTGAAATAATTTACAGAGTGTTGTTTTGATTCGACCTCTCCAATATTGTATTTCTTGTTGTCAAATTGGAAAAAATAGGGTAGGACAGTTGTGGTGTTTTTGTCTGTGCACAGAAAATATTTTCCTAATGAACCTGGTTCGACCTCGGCCGAGCGAAGTGCAGCCGACATTTGGGGGTCCAAATCCCCAAACGGTTTCCTAACAACGGTCGTCTGTCACGCGTCGACCGTTGACGTTTGGTTTTCGTGTTTAACCGAGTCGCTAAACTGGTGGCCGGCAAGTAGACATCGAAGCTGAGATGACGATACCGTTGATGTCATCCGGGTGGACAGTCGTATGTCTGTGCCGGTAGTCCTGATTGGACGCAGCGCCATCACACATCGCTCTCCGCCGGGTCGCCCCACCGGTTGATAGCATCGTTCGCCATTTCGCTTACCACCGATACACCATGGTGACGCTGACCAAGTTCTTTGACAAGATTTCAGCCGAAGAGCATCGAGAGCGTGTGGCACGTGCCTTGGCCGCACCAAAGCCTGCTGTCCCAGTCAAGACGCGCCGTGGACCTGGAAGGCCGAGGAAGAATCCGCTGAATCTTCCTCCGTCCGTGACACCTTCAACGTCGACCGTGCCCACGAACACGGAGCATGGCGATCCAAACGAGAGCATCCATGAGCGTCTCCCGTGGCGCAAGGGGAGACGTGTTGTCTTCTCGGACGACGAGTCGGACCATGATGACCACGTGCCAGATGACGAAGTAGCAGCATCTACACTCACCATTGAAACGTCAGCCATCAGAGCTGTTTCAGATGAGCGGCGTGATGCAATAGAGCGTGCGGCACGTGAGGCGCTGATCGATGAGCTTGACGCGGATGCCGTGGCGGACGAAGCAGCCGTGGTTGCTGACGCCATCACCAACCCACTTCAGCTGCCCCCGCGACCTCCCACACCTGAAACTTCATCGTCCACCGAAAGCACGACGAAGCGCGGGAAGTACATGGATTGGTATGGATTGGGACATGTGCCCATCATCCAAGCCGCCGTTGTTCGCACCGGCAACATCAACAAAGTTGTCAACCATCTGCGTGCGCACTACCGGCTCCCGCATCAGCCATCGATTTATGAAAAGCTAGCACCATCGATGGTGCGCGGCTGGTACAAGCCCGGAACCACTCGGTTGTGCAGCATCTACGTGCCCACACTGTCAAGCTCTCGTGGCGCGCCAATCGAAGAGGCGGCAAAGACAACGTTGCGCGTCCAAGGAAGTCGCGGAGGCAAGTCCTACTTCATGGAACATCCCGAGCTGAAGAATGAGGTGGTCCGATCGCTGGTCCGCATGCGCGAGGCCGGGACTCCACTCTCCAGCATCACCATGCGCAAGAAAGTGGTTTCTATTCTCGCGGAGTGTGGGGTCCACACGCTGGATGGTCGACCCATCGAAGAGCTCTTCTGTCGCAGCTGGGTGCGCAAGTTCGTCGGTGACGAGCTTGCATGGAGCTGGCGGTGCGGAACAACGGCCTCGCAGAAGTTGCCAGTTGACTGGGAGGTTCGCGTAGAGTCCATGTTCAAGCGCGCCGCGTTCCTCGTCGGTGTGAACCGCATCCATGATTTTTTTATCGTAAATGCAGACCACACCGGCGTGCAGCTTGTGCCCGTACCTCGTTACACGTACGCGCCAAAGGGGTCACAAGAGGTCAAGGTGTACGGTAAGGAAGACAAGCGTCAGGTGACCGCCGTCATTGCATCAAGCATGGACGGGGAGGTCCTTCCGCTGCAGGTGATTTGGACAGGAAAGACCAATGCATGCCACCTACGCAGCGAGAACTCCGACTACGCGCTCCGGAACCTCGGGTGGCACTTCACTCACACCCCGAACCATTCGACGAGCGTGGAGAGCACGAAGGAGTTGTTCCACATGATTTTGGTACCCTACTTCATTGAAAAATGCAAACATCAACGACTCTCTACTGATCATGCATATCTGCTTCTCATCTTGGATGCATGGCGCCCCCATGCCACAGAATCTTTCCGGGCATGGGTGGCCGAGAGGTTCCCTTGGGTGGTTCTCCTGCACATCCCGGCTGGATGTACATCAAAGCTCCAACCTGCTGATGTCGGGCTTTAGCGTCCTTTCAAGGTCGAAGTGTCCACCGCATACAGCTCATAGGTGGACAAGCAACTGCAGAACAGCGACACCATGAACCTGGGCATGCGGCACATCAAAGATGCAGCCGTCGGATGGGTGCAACGGGGTTGGGGCCATCTGCGCGTGAGCTCCCAGATTGTCCGTAACGCATGGGCTACAAGCGGGTTCACGAAGATCTATGACCCAGCCTTTACATCCGCAACGTCAGCGAACTTCTTGAGTTTCATGGCAGAGCCAGAGATGTAGGGCTACGAGGATGAGGATGTTGTCATCTGATTGTACCATCCCTGTTCTAACGCGTCCATTTGTTTGTCCTTTTGTACACTCGCTTTCTTTTCTCTCTCACGATGTCTCACTTTCTTTCACGACGTTTTCCGACGACAACGTGCGAGTGACTGTATGAACACGACGACGAAAGCACGAAGCATGCATAGAACAGTGGAAAAATAGGCCAAAACACCGATCACATAACCGAGAATAAACCACTTCTCACTATGACCAGTGCCATACCAGCAATTAATAAATTGTATTTGTTTTAACCCTCAGAATTTAAAATTGTCTGTCAAACAAATGAAATCGTCATCCATGGATAATTATTTAATAGCGAAATCAAAAGGCAGTATGGTAATTTTAATTAAAGTAAATTAAATGATACAGCCGTCACACAAAGTTCCATTGCCTATCACGTGGTTGTTTAGGATCAGAGGGTCCTTCCGCAACTTTTTTTTCATATTTCTCGTTGATCATATGTCAATTGTTCTTCCATTTTCAAAAATTTAAAGCTTAAATTTTAAGCAAGTTTCTCGCTCATTCATGCATTATCTAGTAGAAGACAATACAAATACAAGATGATTGTGATTTGGGATAAAATATAAGAATGTAAAGAAAGAGGGTCACAAACCAAAATGGGTCTAGCTCTGAATCTGGAGTTGAAGCCTTTGAATGACCCATCTTCACACTTCTCGCTTTCGGAAATGTATTAACAAGTTATCCCATTTGAGTTCCTAACTGTTATGTACCAGACGCACACGCGTCCCTAATCCTTTCGAGTGGGCATTTCTACCATTACATAAATAGCCCACCGCGTGTCGAGACCTCGATGTTTACTCCAACGGTCAAGGGAAATTCGGCCAACTACCCTCGCCCTCCAACGAACCTTCTCGCATCTTCTGACAACTTCGACCAATTTTGACAATCCACAAAAGAATTGTCACAAACTTTCGGTGGACTTCTCGACACATCGAGACATATCTTGATTTATGAAGTTCCATCTCGCATCTTCACCATTGATCCTTGAAGCCCCCCAATTTCTCGGCAGAGCTTCTAGAATCCAACCACTCACAACGCAACTCCACACGCGTCACTCGACGACCGACCCAACGACCCCGACTATACCTCATTCGTAACTCGACACTTGTATAGATGTGTTCGATCATTTCAAGGCTTGTCATCAAAGTGCACTTACCGTTAATTATAAATTGCTTAAGTGTCCCAAATTCTTAATTGTGTTCTGCCTTGCAACTTCTATCTGTTGACCATCTACGCTCCGTTCGGCATAACACTTGGTATCATAGCGCAGCTGTACTGGAGAGGCATCCGACTACATTACCCATCCAAAGGACTACCTCGCACAAGCCTTCACCGCATATCACACTTTGCAGACTTTGTGACTACGATGTGAAGCGAGCGAGCACGCCCGACGACCACCAGCGGATCTTCGGAGACGATTTCAGTTATGGAGGAGCAAAATGTGCCTATGCACGCAAACCTTGAAGCGGTAGCGAATGCTGGCGTGGCAGGCTATGCGGCAGCCGGACCAACCCCTACGGCTCCGACGACCAACCCGGTCGCGCATCCTACGGTAGTAAACCAGCCCCCCTACCGACAGTCTCGACAACGATAGCAGGAACGACATGTGGCACCGGACGACATGCACGGATCAACGAGGAACTTGCAAACCGTATCTTCGTGCTCGAGGGGATCAATAGCCATCTTCTTCTCTTCTCACAATGGAGGCTCTTTGCAACGCAAGTGCACGAGAAGTGGTGCTCGTTGAGAAATGCCCAACTCTCAAGCAAACCTAAGATTCGGCCAGCCCCTCCCGAACCGTTCAATCCCATGAATTCAAAGGGACCATTGGTTTGGATGTGGCTGATGAGTTTGAAGGTGTACTTCACCGCTGTTGGGGTCAACGGCAATGAAAATAAAATTGACCTTGCATGCGCACTTTTGCGTGGCACGACACTAAGTTGGTCGTCTGATCTAAAAGGCCATCGAACGGTAGCAGGAGACCGACAGGGCCTCATCGACGGCCAACGTCGCCCGTCTCATATCGCCAACCGCAAGCGTTCTACCCTTGGAGAAGAACAACCCGTAATGGCAAGACGTGCTGATGCCACCAACCGACTGGAACGAATTCTTGCGTGCGATGCTCACACAATTTGGATGACTAAACAAGAAGTCTAATGCTTGGTACAAGCTGTAGTGTCTCCGTCAGCAGTCAAGCGTGGGAGAGCATACGCGGAGATTCAACGAGATCATATCTAGTGCAGATATCGCCCCCGACGAGCTCTCTTTTCAATATCTAAGCTTCTAGCGAGACATCCGACAAGTGATTGCCATTTTTGGCATCTAAAACGACTTACCATGGATGATTGCCGGAGCATAAAGGATCGATAATGTCGACTTCACTGCTCAGATCCAGGAATCCTATGGCTGCCGACCTCCCAACCACAATTATCATGAGAACGGAAAAAGTTACTCGGGGAAATCCTCAACCCTGATGGAAGTGGATTCCGTCGACCAGAGAGATACGCACACCTACTATAACTACGGAGAAGTCCGGCTCATTGCTCGTAACTGCCAAAGCAACCAGCAGACCAAAAAGGGGGGGAAGTTACACAAAAATAAGTCAGGAAACGGCAAGGGCAAGGAATGAAAGGCGCGACTCTGGTCCATGAGGAGCGATATGCGCTAAATAATCACCCATCTGAACGGCCAATGATACCGTAGAGTGTTTATAAGATCAACCGGCAATACTGCTAAGAGGAAGACCAGCCGACAATACTGCTAAGAGGAAGACCAACCGGCAACACTGCTAAGAGTGTAACTTCGAGCATGCAAAATTTGTAGAACGATACTGGCACTATTGGATGGAGTAGCTTCTCACAGTTTTGTAAGCAACGACATGGTTTGCAAGCTGGGTTTTGTAGACAAAACCAGGGATGTTTGAAGAAAAAATCGTTGATGGGAGACCGTAAATGCGAAGACTTCGAGAACCACTATGACTAGAACAGTTTGGAGGACATGTCCAATGAGTGACCACAAATTCATTGTCAGACGTCATTTCCTCTACCAGCACAATCCGCAGGTCGACTGGAACAGTGATGACGTCTACGTGGAAATCAATAGCGTCAAACGAAAACTTCCACGCATGGGACGAAAGACAACGGAAGTAACAAAACTGGAAGAAGTAGAGGAAGCCATGGTAGCTAAAAAGCGACAACCCGTGGAGCTGATACCGCTCAACGTGGTCAAGTAATACATACGACAAAGAGCTTGTACGTGGCTTGTACATCTCGAGCCAAAGGAGGAAGCAGAAGTAGCGGCTACTGACTCATCGGCCTCATCAGCCTCATCAGCCTCATCGGCCTCATCGGCATCAACAAAGTTCGCGATGGTACCCGAAGAGTTTGGACCACTCATCTAAGAGTTTGCGAACGTCTTCCCCTACGAACTCCCCAAAACCCTACCACCTCAACGGGACATCGACCATCACATCGAGTTGAAACCAGGCAGCTGACCCACAGCTCAAGAGGCCTATAGGATGAGAGATCACAAACTGGCTAAAAAACCTGCACGACGATGTGTTCAATTAGGGGTTCATCCGCCCATCCACGTCACCATATGTCGCACCAGTATTGCTTATAAAAAAACTGGCAAAATGCGGATGTGCGTTGACTGCCGGGCGTTGAACGATGCCACCATCAAGAACCGTTATCCTCCTCCCTAAGTTGATGAACTTTTTTACCAACTCCGAGGGGCTCAAATTTTCACCAAAATCGACCTACGCAACGGTTATCACTGAATTCACGAGACAGACGCCGACATCGAGAAGACGGCATTCCAAACCCACTACGGGTATTGTGAGTTCACGATAATGATATGTGGACTCACGAATGCCTCAGCGACGTTCATGGTGGCGATGAACAACATTTTCTGCCCCTACCTCAATGATTTTGTCGTGGTGTGCCTTGATGACATCCTAGTGTACAGGCGCACCCCGGAGGAGCACGATTGTCATCTTAAAAATTTCTCGAAGTTTTACAAAGCAAGAAGCTATTTGGAAACCTCTCGATGTGCGACTTCGGTCACAGTTCGATCATGTTTTGGGGTCACGTCATCAACCGCGGGCAGATCACCATGGATCCGAAAAAATTGGCAGCAGTCACTGATTGGCCGACACTGACCAACGTTCCAGACATTCAAGTTCACCTCGGCTTCTATAATTACTACCGGCGCTTCGTACAGGATTACGCCCAAGTGATAGCGCCTCTCTCCGACCTCACTAAAAAATGAGTGGCCATGGGGAGGTAGCGATCAAGAAACATTCACCACTTTGCGGAGCACCTCTGACCTCGGTGCAAGCCCTACAATTTGCCGATCCAACAATTGACTATGACGTAGTCACACACGCCTCAGATTGAGCCATCGGCGCGGTCCTCCTACAAGACCATGGCAACGAAGAGAAATCGGTCCCATACATGTCACGAACGTTGCGGGGACCAGAAGTCAACTATGGCGCACACGAGAAAGAGATGTTGGCAGTCGTACATGCATTTAAGATATGGTGTGCTATCTTGAATGTCGCCGATGCATTGTGTACACCGACCACCATGCACTGAAGTATCTGAAGTCGCAGTCGAACCTCAATCGGCGTCACACCCGATGGATGGTTCGACTACAACATTGAGTACCAGCCAGGTAAAACCAACCCAGCAGAGATACTCAACCGCCGATCAGATCTAATGGCTCAAGCAGCAATGCTACACCTACAGCGAGATCCGTATCTCGAGCAGTTGTTCACACAAGGCTACGACCAATATGGTGGATATGACAAGGCGAAATTGTGGTACGGCACAACCTATTGACAGCGAAGATTCACTCGCCAAGTGGTTGTTCCCCCAAACGATGAACTCCGCCGCATGCTGGCTCGAAGAATGCCACAACACAGGCCCAGGTGGACATTGTGGAGAAGACAAGACATTGAATAAGCTAACAAAACACTACTACTGGGACAAGATGCAATCCGACATGGCCAACTTCAACAAATTATACGACACGTGTCAGCGACAAAAATCCCTTCGCACACGGCCACCTGGACTCCTGTAGTTATATCCCATTCTGACGGAACCGTGGACCGACACCTCCATGAACTTCGTCACGGGATAACCAGGCACACCCGAGGGAAATGGCGCAATCCTTGTGTTTGTCGACAGGTTTCCCAAGATATCTCACTTTATTCCAACGACGACCACCGTCACCGCCAAAGGAACAGCACAGATGTTTCTAAACAGCATCGTGGGGTTATACGGTGTGCCGAGGACCATCACCAGCGACATGAATGGTCGATTTACTAGCAGTTTTTGACTCGCTACAGCTGTCACATCTAGTTTTCAACGGCGTTCCATCCTCAAACCGACGGCCAAACTAAGCGGACCAATTAGATGCTCGAACAACTTCTCGGAACACCATGCGAACCTCATGGGACGGATTGGGCACAAAAACCCCCAACCGCCAAAATCACATATAATTCGGCAATTTCCATCGCAACAGGTAAAACTCCATTAGAAGTGGTCTATGGCAAACTTCCTGCCACACCAACAAGATTACAGAGTCAGCAACATTCTCGCGGCTAACGTCAAACACCGCGACTTCTCCACCATCTTGGATGAAACACGACAGACAATCGCAAAGACACAAGCGGCGATGAAACGAGCAGCAGATCGACATTACAGCGACGATGTTTTCGCCACCGACAACAAAGTTCTTCTCAGTTTGGCCAACATCAAGCTTCGTGGGGCCGACTCTTCGAAGCTCAAACCCCGATGATTGGGACCATTTAAGATCGAGCGCATGCAAACCCCTATGGTTGTGCGACTCAAACTCCGCGACATCGTGCACCTTCATCCATTGTTCCATATCAGCAAACTCAAGCACTACCGAGACCTCGGAGAGAACTTCCCCTGCAAGGATATCCCTCCCCCTCCTATCCAAGTGAACAAGGACACCGAGTACGTCATCGAGGACATCCTCGATCATTGATGATGTGGCAAACCAATAGAATATCTTGTCAAGTGGCACGGCTACGACGCCGTGCATAACTACTAGGAACCCTGGGACAACCTTCAAAACGTTGATCACCTAGTCGAATGCTGTTACCCCAGTCACCAAGCCACATCTGTATGTGCGCCGGGACGTCGAGGCGAATAGGGGGGAAGTGTTGCATACGAGACGTACACGAGTCCCTAGTCCTTCCGATTGGTCATTTATGTCATTACACAAATAGTCCACAGCGTGTTGAGACATCGATTTTCACTCCAACGATCGAGGGCAATTTGGCCAACTATCTTCGCCCTCCGAAAAACCTTCTCCCATATTGTCACAACTTTGACCAGTTTCGAGAATCGAGGACAGAAGTATCACAATTTTTCGGTTGACTTCTCGACGCATGGAGACACATCTTGATTTAAAAAGATGCATCTCGCATCTCCACCGTTGGTCATCGGAGCCCCCTCATTTCTCGGTGGAGATTCTCGAATACGACCACTCACGATGCGACTTTACATGCGTTGTTGGACGATCGACCCAACGGCCCCGACTATATCTCATTCGTAACTCGACACTTGATTATATGTATTTGATCATTTTGAAACTTTTAATCGAAGTAAATTTAATGCTAATTATAAATTTCTCAAGTGTCCCAAAATCTTAATCGTGTTCTGCCTCACAACTTCTTTCTGTTCACCATCTACGCTCCATTCAGCATAGCACTAAATTCCTAAAAAAATCTATTTTACGAATAATGAAGCGAAATTTTAAGTAAATAAATCACTATTGCGCAATAATTATGTGGATTTTAATATGGGATAATTTGACCTTGGGGCCCGGGTTCTTCCCTAGTCCCAACGCGAGGACCCGCATTGCCGGATCCATCAGCACCGGAGCCTGTGTTCTGGCGACGGTCAACGAGAGAGCCCGCTAGCTGCCGGGGCGACTCGAGATAGCCGGGCTGCTACCGGGCTGGCCATCTCCGATGACTGCTTGCCGGTATAACGCGCCGGAAATGGATCCAAGAATTTAGCGACTGTTTTAACCGTACGGTATGGAAGGATACTAACATGGGAACCTGTTCTGTTGACACGTTTCTTTCTCTGAGTATTTTACTTCTCAAAACAAGTTTAATTCTGTTCGTCTAATCGTTCGCTACCTGCCGACTGTCTTGGGCGAACGCTGGCCGATGATGTTGCCGACGGGCCCTGAGGTTGTAGAGATAGGCCGACCAGGCCCTCTAGTTGGTCAGATCGGCCGGCAGGGCCGAAAGGTTGGTCAGATGTCGAAACGGGTCCCTGTATCTAACAGCGCAACCAACCAGGGCTACGAGGTCGAAGTGCCCTTTAATCTGAACACTTCTTTCTGGAGATGGTGTCATATTGGGAACATTCTGTGACCTGTTGATATCGTTCAGAATAGTGGCACGTTATGACAGGTCTCAGAGAACGGGTGCAGATTGTCGAAGCGCCCAGTGTCAACTGGTCAGCTCTGAGAAGGTTTCCAGGTCTGCAGTTTCAGGGAAACCGGTAGGCAGGCCTCACTAACGACAAGCGACTAGAGGGACGTCGCTTTGTCACGGGTGGCATGGCGGTTACCAGCATCCTGCACACATGCGCACGGGCAAAGATCCGGTTCGAGGTCTTGCCCACTAGACAAACGCTTGGGATTGTCCGTCTCCGTCCAGTCATGATGATGCGATGGCAGTCATGGCTGCTGCTGGGTAATGACGTTAAGCCTTGCAGTGCTTGAAATTGGAGCCGTTGCAAACAAAAACGTTCTTTTCACATGCGTTACTCGAATGGATGGTAGCAAGCTTGCTGGATGTCCCCGTAATTCCCCCGTGTTAACGTATCGACAATCGCGATACGACAATCGCGATAGCACAAAGCGCACTGGAAGGGAAAATTTTCATCAATTACAGATTCTTGTCGACGTCTTTTTTCCACAAGCTCATGGTAAGCGCCTTTTGTCTCATGTTGTCGCTCAATTTCAGAATTAGTTTTATGAGGTGGTCTAAAAAACTATCCGAAGGTCCAAATTTTGTTAAAAGCTTGACATCTAGGCCGGGCCTAGTTACATTGGCAAATGGTTTGAATCCCGATTAAGGAGAAATTTCTGTATCGATAACATCTTCGCGGCTGGTTAGGCTCTTCTGGCACAGGTTTGCACCAACCATCGCCTTCTTTTCTCCTAAATGTGAATCTCGCAAACATTTTGAAGAATCCATCATCAAATGGCTTTCAAATCGTCACCAGTAGCTAACAACAACAGAACTTGTTGGCAAGAAGTGAGCACAAGCGTCGACGACATTTCTTGCTCAAGTCGTCGTAAAACCGATCTCGTGACAACCATCATAGCTCCAGTAAGATTAGGCGCCAAAAAACAATTAATTGATTCATTGATTGATAAATTGATTTGCTAGAATTTCATCATCGTTCAGTGCGTTCAACTCACAGACCGACGATAAAATTTGTTCGCCAAGAAGCAGTTTCACACGAAGGCACTAAAGAGGCAGAAAAATCCTAATCGATCTGTGATGGGTCTACAATGCATTGCACGCACAAAGAAAGGAAGGCCGAAAAATATCTTGCTCGCAAATTTACCTCGGCCGACGCTACTGAAACTAGGGATGACCAGCAATAAACTCGCGACGACTTTGGGTAAGAGAAATAAAAAGGGGCATAAATTTGTTCAACTTGCATGCACACATTGCCCATCTGTTTACCAATCACAACGATATTTGCAAGTTCAGAATATTCAGCCACACGATACCTGACTCACCTTACTCACTCATTGAACGGGCTTAAACAAAGCCCTCCCCTATGGTGTAAGAAGTTGCAAGCACTAATGGAAGACGTCAACTCCAAGCCATCAGCCTACAACGACTGTCTCATTCTTCACAAACCTACCTTCGACACTCATCCTGGCTATAATGAACTTGTGTACATGCACGCTATCCTCATCACCAACCCATACGTTGAGTTCATCCAGTCATCATCTGAAATAATTACCAAGGAGGTGAACATCACCCTCATGCCAACGTTTGAGGAAAAACTTAAGTTAGGCTAGTCTAGTACTACTATATGATGGTCTTTATGTATCACTCGAATATAATATACTCAATCAGATTCATTCTCCTTGACTCTTGCGCTACCCGTGCCTTCCGCTCTCCTTTCACTCCATGGTTGCGCCTGCCTACCTTCCCGTGCTCATTCAATCATCCGCTGAGCTTCCAATCATTACCCTCATTGTCAACTAAACGCCCGTGTCGATAAGCACTACGTCCACGCTCCTGCAACAACTCTCTCCCCCCAATCTTTCTCTTCCACAACCTATCTCTTTGTCTCTCTCTTTCTCTCTATATCTCTCTATCTTTATATCTCTCCTTCCCTATCTCTATCTCTATCTCCATCTCTCTCCCTCTCTCTCCCTCTCTCTCTCTCTCTCTCCCTCTCTCTCTCTCTCTCTCACACACACACACACACACCATCCATTACTTTCTTACCATCTCACCCTACCTTGTTAGAGTACACACTTTTCAACTCCCTTACATTTTCATTTTATTTTAATTTTTTCTTTTATCTCTCAATGGTGTTTACGTTTCATCCTAGTGGTGTGTTCATTTTGTGATATTTACCCTTCATAATTCCTTTTTTCCTATCTTCGAATGTGGAGGCATCTGAAGCCCTTGCATGTCATTAAAATTTCTTACAAATGATCTTCCATGAGAAGCCCGCTTTGCACACCAAAAATAGTGCTATAACATCTACCTGCTTATCTCCTCTTCGACATTGTATAAGACCATAAACACGTGGCAATCACTCCACACCAAATTGAACAAGAAACATTTTGTGGAAAATGTTTAGAAACATTATGTTTATAATTTCTAAGATGAAATAACACTAATTTGTACAAAGGTCCTATTACACACTAAATGTGATATAGGTTAAGAAAAGCTTCAAGCCTTTGACACAATGAAACACAAAATTTGAGCTCAAAACACAAAACATTTGGCTTTTGGTTTTTAGACTTGTCATAAAGCTCCAAACGTTTATCCTATACCATGTTCAAATTGAATAACAACCCTTTAATGATGCAATAAAACATTTTAAATTTAGTTTCTGTAGACTACACCCTTTATGATCAACTCATACTAGTTATTGTAATTCATGAGTGTGAAAATCAAGTTTATCAGTGTGAACAATTTTTAAATGTTATTTTTAGCATTATATGTTTTTTTGTGGTACTTGGACATATTCAGTTCTACGTCTTTTAAAGCATGCGAGCCTCGATGTAATTAGCCTTAAGGTTTTGCATTAGAAAAATTTGGACTTGTGCGACATAACACAAAAATATGCTTGGTAAGGCCCATATTTGAGGAACTTTGGAATAAACCTTCATAATATATCCTTATGTTCTTTTCATGGACATTTTTGGATGAATTACAAAAGAACCATCGTGAGGGCTAATTCCTTTGATTTTTTGGCCCTTTTGTTCTGTATGAGTATGTGGATGAGGGATTGTAGGTGAAGAAAAACCTTCAATTGTAGTAGTTTGTGACAGTTGGAATCCAATGGAAGCTTTTAGTACACTCATTTACCCACGGACATGATGGGACTGTACGCGTTTCTTCTAGCAGTAACTCCGAGAAAAAGTGTAAAATGTAAGATTTTGATAAAAAAAATGTTCTAGTTTGTTCAATGGGGCCATTTTACGGATCTTGCCACGTTTTTAAAACCTCTTCCGTCTGTGGCCGACCAGCCTTAACTCCTAACGTATTTACCCTACTTTGGTGGTCGACTCACAGATATAGCCAACTTTGTTGCTGTTTCAACCTACTGCAATGCATTGACGAGNGATTTTGATAAAAAAAATGTTCTAGTTTGTTCAATGGGGCCATTTTACGGATCTTGCCACGTTTTTAAAACCTCTTCCGTCTGTGGCCGACCAGCCTTAACTCCTAACGTATTTGCCCTACTTTGGTGGTCGACTCACAGATATAGCCAACTTTGTTGCTGTTTCAACCTACTGCAATGCATTGACGAGGGGGTCTTACATATTTGGCCGTCGTTTTGCAACTGTGCTACAGATACAACCATATTTAGAAGCCATGTCAACATGCTCTGACAGCCTCAAACGTTGCATATGCGATGCTTGACATGTGAAGATAACACAATTTACGTGTCGGATGGAAGAGGAAGGGAGAGGGGGGAGAGGAGAAGAAAAAATGCTCATTAACTCTTTTGAGGGTGCGTTTCAATGTCACCACACGGCCGGGACCACTCGACTATGTTGTCAATAAATATAGAATTGACGGCCTATGGGACACTTCATTGAGAAAAGGCCTACATGGACCAAGCCCTCCCGTCGATCCCTTTGTTGAATACATAAATTGTGTGGTCAGCGACCGACGTGGAGGTACTAAAGTTTGCCCTCAAATACATCAAATCGTAATTGTTTTCTTTTCAGTGGTAATGCTCATTTATCTCAATCGTTGCAATGCCTTACCCCGTAAGATTTGCCATTGAGTTTGCAATTGTAATGCACTTTAATGAAACTTCAAGATCATAAGAGTCCTTTAAACTATAAGACACTTTGTTCACTTCCTCATTTCAACAAAACATGATGAAACACAAAAATAATGATAACAATGTTTCCTTATTAACATAGAAGTAAACATTTATGTATGTATAACTGATAATATTTACTTCCGTGTAATGATAAATGTACGTGTACACGTATAGATGCATTTACATGTACATATTCGTACACATACATGATTACATATGCATATGCATGTAAATTTCCAAATTCATATACGTATCCATATACTTAAATACAAACATATACATATACATATACATATACATATACATATACATATACATATACATATACATATACATATACATATACATACACATACACATACACATACACATATACATATACATATACATGTACATATACATATAAATATACATATACATATACATAAACATATGTATTCTAATTTTTATATTTAAATCGATATCTATATCAATATATTTCATTTGAAATGTCTTAATGTATATTTATTTATCCAAATATACAATAGAATTAATTTTGTTTTCATATATATTCAATTAATGTATATATGTTTTAATCTACAGTTGCATATATATTTAGAAACTCAAATAAGTATAAATATAAGTATAAAATCATATAATTGTTTAAATATATGTATTATAGCTACATCCAAATATACATTATTACTAATATACATATGTATTTTCCAAATATTTACGTAAATGTTTATCCTTATATTTACCCTCAGCTTCATTTATATGTCTATCGACATCATTTTCTAAAAGGTTCAGATCTATTTTAATATTCATACATAAACCTTTTGTATCCATACCTCCTTCGTGTGAACACAAGGTGGATTTTGGTATTTGTGTTACCAAAGATACTCACCACATTTGTCACATGAGACCTGATAAGATTTTTCGGTCCACTAGGCACCTTTTATTATGAGGCGAGGTCATTCTCGCTGTTCATTCCGTCGATTAAACAATTTTCGTTCGCCTTAATGGTGGACCATGGCGCCTTCGCCGAACGGAGAGGAGAAAAACAAGGGGGGGGGGCTTGGTGGGGGGTGGGGGGGGGCTGGTTCGGGCTGTTTTTGGTCGGGGTAGGCAGAGGTCCGGGCGGGGGGGGGGGGGGGTTGGTGGGGGGTCGACATCGAACCATGTGGTCACGTGTACGAGGTGCGACCTTGTCAGAGCCCTCTGACGATGACTTCTAAGCATGGCCAAATCGGTAACTTAGTGCTAAAACCACGGCTATATAAGTAAGACCTTCCACTAACTGCATTGCAGCAGGTTTCTGAGCAGTGGCCAAATGTGTGTTTCAACCACCAAAGTAGGCCAGATACGTTAGGCGTTTAAGTCGGTCGGCTGCGGAAGTAAGAGAATAACAAAAACATGGCCAGATCCGTAAAATGGCCGTACAATGGTACTCAATTTTATTGTGTATTTCTTTTTGTGCCACCGTGAAAGGAGGATGTGAAAAATACTCTTTTTGGCAACCATGCAACCACCGAAGGTGCAAGGAGTGTACGACGTACTATCGAGTGCCACTTGATTCTCATCGAGGCAACATCGTGACGCGCTCCTCATTTTTGTTGATGCGAGTTGGAAGCTGGACAATTCCTAAGAAAGAGGTTGCTAGGAACCTGTTTGGATTGTAGGGAGTCGACGCGAGTGAAGTCCACTGGGATCCGCAGTCTCTTCAACTTCTCACGTTGGAGTTCGAAGTCTGACGTCAGAATGAAACGTCTACACAGATGTAGATGCTGTCGATGGACCACGGTTTTGGTACCCTGATTTGGAATCCGAGTCGTGTTATTCCTTAGTCCTAACGGTCGCATTCCTTTCGGTGGACACTATCCTCGTCGATGGAAACGCCCGAATAGTGCTCCAGAGTAAGAAGACTTGAAAAGAAATTTTGGACACAACTTTATTAATCTTCGCAGTACATCTCAATCTGAGACCCTCGATCGTCGGGTGCATACTTTCAGATCGATCACATTATTATATTTCAAGAGTTCGATATCTGACTCTCACGCGGCGAGTGAACGTTTGCACGACGTTGGACAAAAGATTAAAAGATGGAAGTAGAAATATTCCACGTGAGATCCCATGTGTACTCGGTCGAAACTTGAAATAGAATGTCGAAGCTATGTAGACTGGCACATTGGCTCATCCAGACCGTTGCCTTCTCAGTTCTATCGGATAGATCTCTTTCACATGTTCCGTCGTGGCCTTAGTTTCATTTGTCCACAAACCTTATCACGAAAAGGAAATGTTGAGCTTTTTGTATTTCCGAGTCCGAATAATTTGTTTGTTGCCTTATTCAGTGGCACTATTCGGTATTTTTCATACGTTTCGCCTTTGTTCCGGCTTCCTCTATCAAGGAGCTAATGGAATCCTCCTGCTGTCCGGTGTCAGACACCTCGAGAGTTCCGCGTGCATCGCATGTCCCGTGTTTGGACGGGCCCATGCCATCCAGATAATGGGTGAGGCTGGGAGTCGTTGGTATCCGTCGTTGGCTCAACTGCGGCTGGATCGTTGGGTTGACCAAGCGGGTAAGCGAAATCCACACGTGTATTCACTCATTTTTTACTCTTCGGATTACATTTCGTCAGTTTTTTCACTAATTCATCAGCGGCAAGTCCAACGACATTGGACATCGAGGGCATGCCCCATCTACAGTATGGCATGGAATTTTATGCATTGAAACTATTCCGAGCACCATAACCGCCTCCGTCGGATCGGGAGTTTGGTTGCCACCATGATGTCGCGGACTGGATGGCGGCTTGTCCATCTGCATCGTAACACATGCAACACCACTCGAACGCCCAACAAGGTTTCAACAAACGCTCAACCATCGATCGGCGAATGGTGGGCGTTCGGTAGCGATCGTTGGGTTGCACTCGCAACCCATTGTCGTCCCGAACGAACGACCTCGCCCTCCTGCGACATTCGCACGTTGACCCCAACTTCACTCGCCGATGGAGAACTGAGGCCTTCGAAGCCACTTACCCCGAGTTTTGGCGTCCGTTTTTTTATTCCAACCGCGCATACTAGCGCGCTTTCTCGAAAACGTGACGTAAATTTCGCACAATGGGAGACAACGACAGAACTCAAGGATATCGCGGAGGAAGGTGAGTAGTACCTTCCTATTTCGTTGGATTCCGTCGTTGACGACGCATTCCAACGATACCCAGCCTCACCTAATTGCGCCGGTGCATTCGAATACGTCGGAATCTCGTTCTCTTTTTCCCCGTTCAGAAAGCGGTGCGAGCAAGACCATCTCTGGCTTCTAGACAACTTGGTCACGGAGACTGGCCAACTCTTCCGTACAGGGTGACCAGCTATGGAAGACTGGCAATCTCCAGCGAACTTTAAACCGCCTCAGTTGGCACACTCAATCGTATCGTTGATTGCGAATCCGTTGCATCCAGTCGTTCGCCGATTTGTGTGGACGCAAATAGGCAAAAACATACGCAAACTGGAAAATCGGGTAGTGCTATGCCGATAGAGCCTACTGCAGTCCATTGGTGCATGTGGCCCAAATCTCCCGAAAGAAACGACATTCTACTACCATATACGAAAACCTCAAACCTTATACCAACATCGAGGTTAAGTCAAAACGTATGCTCCTAGCCCGCACACCAGCAACAATTTCCGCCCAAGTATGTGGTGAAGGAAAAAAGGGTCCGGTCATCAGACAAAATATTTTTGTGAAGATAAAAGCCATAATAAAGGCCCAAAAAGCCGAAAATGTTGAAAAAAAAATTATAAAGGCCCAAAAGAGCGATAAAAACCTAGGATGCTACATAAGTGAGTTTCTAAGAGCTATCACAAAACAAACCGACAAATAGAATGCAATAAAATTTTCGAGGAAAAAAGGAAACCCTAAAATTTGATTTTAGAGTGCCAAGGATAATACGCTCACGGATTTTAGCTAATTTCAAACCAACCTTAAATGTAATAACTCTTGAAATAAAGAGGTTTTTTATGGTAAAGAACAAGATTTAAGAGTTTTGAACACTGAGGGATGGATTACGATAGAAATGTTTAGGTTATTAGCTTATTTTGTATCATGTTCATTATAAATAAATAAATTAATATCTTATAACTATGAATTGTGAAGGATAAAGCAAATAAATGAATCTCTCAGTTCGTGATACAAAGTACAAACTACAAGTATAGTCCTAAACACAACCATGTACATGGATTTGAGTTTCTTAGCATCCCACAAGGTAAAAAATCTTCCTATACCATTACGACCATGAAAGGTAAGGTCTTCACATAGCCAGTACCTTCAAAGGTACTGATGCCTCCCTCCATCCACTATAACTCGCAAGTGCTTATCTTACGACAATTTATAACTTGAACTAAAAAAATATCAAAATAAAACTTCTACAAGAAAATAAAAAAATTAAAGCAAAAATATAAGTATCCAAATAACTAATGTTCTGGTGTTTGAAAGTTAAATTTTAAATGTGTGAAAGCTACTACTTAATATAGATGTGGCTTGAGCAAATTGACCACACTTAAAGAGAGGCTTCATCATGTTTGATAAACAAGGCTTCTTTTGGCTTTATGATTATGAAGCTTCCTTGTAACTTACGTGTATTAATAGAATAAAATCCCATACCATGAATGCTTAATGACAAGGCAAGTTCAAGCAGTCCAGCCTTAAAGCTCCACCACGTTAAGGAGTAAAGGGAATGCACCACCTCGCGTGCAAACCTACACATTCGTTACATTAGAGGTCCAATACACCTTGAAGTACTTATCACAGAAACACAAAGTGAAATTTGAGGACAATTTCCAACTAAATAGGACAAAAAACCAATGTAATATATGTAACACTCCTCCAAATGTAGTAGCAAGTATACTCGTATGGAGGACTTAACAACTCCACCAACCACGCCCTCTAACACTCCACCTGAGTTGGTTTATTAGTGTTTTGTGATCATTCATCTCTTTTCATATCTTAATAGTTCCTTAAGAATCTCTTAAAACTTTCAATTAAAAAATACGCATTGCATTCTGATTTATGTGAGAAAAAGGTCAGGAAACAAGTTGATATCAAATTCAAGGTAAAAAAAGACCATTGCCTTTTGGAGCTTCAAGTAAAAAACTTGTAGAAATCTTCATAATGTTATGTTAGAGTGAGAAAAAACAGCATTGAGCGACAGCTTTGACGTGGCACAGTCAAATTGTCAATCGGAGGGTTTATTCGCGAAGTTACAGATTTTTATTCGTAAATATCTGAATACGGCTTGACCAAACATTTTATACTATAGAGGCCATATTTAACTCTAACATCCAGCTCCAAAGAGGGCAAACGTGCATGGACTTGTGTGTTGCATGCATAACTAGGCAATGCATGCCTGCTGGCCTAGCTTGGTCAGTTTCTGTGCAGTGCAAGTAAGCAATGTTGGGTGCTTGGCCCAAACGGGTCAGTGTGGGGCTACACGTGAAAACACTATTGGGACCGCTTGCATCAACACAAGCATGAATAAAATCTAAACTGGGACCATTCCGTTGGAGTGAGCGATATTTGCACTCATTTCCTGCTTCAGCATGGCGTAGTCAAAACTCCAATCGGAGACTCTAAGAAAAATTTATGGGTCTTTCCGTGAATTTACCGGGTGCGGCTCGACAAAGAATTTCCTCCTTCAAAGGCCTAAATTTTCTCCAGTGAAAAATCCATTAAAAAGGGTGAGGAAAGGGGTTTGTACGGAAGCATGCGCATGAGGATAACACATGCCTCCCGGAGCTGAAACCTGTGCAATGCTTCACAGGCTTGATGGTCAAGTGGAACCACCCCTGACTCTGTTGGACACATGGAACAGTGTGAGGGCGATAAGTGGGGACCGCCCTACACTAGCAGTCAAGAGGCACAAATCAGCATGTCTCTCTCATCTCCATGTGGACAACCTGCGTGGAGAGCTCTGAAGCAAACTTCACAGTGATGGTAATCAACGGACCACATGTGATCATGTGGTAGCATCAACGGAGCAACAACAAAGCCTCCATCAGAAGTATCTTACGGAGAAGCTGCATTGCACAGCTTGATGAAGCTTCCTTGGATAGGAAGCTTCCCTCTGGCTTAGGTTTAAGCCAGCGGACAACCAAGGTGGAGAGGAAGCTTCCACGGAGAGGAAACCTCCCTAAGGAGTAAGTTTCCTCAAGCCATGATTCCAGACATCAACGGTTCACGTTCATCTCAAAAGACCATTGATCTACAAGCATTATGGCTACGGTGATCAACGGCTCTTACTGATCAACGAGAAGCCACAAGGTCTGAGGATCATGGACATGGTGATGGCTTGCACTACAAAGCCACGTGGTGAGTTGTGGTGCAAGAACCACGGTTACGGTGAATCTTCACTTTGCACCAAAGGAAGCTTCTCCGACCACCACCAAGGCAGTCAACTTGCCAGGGCCGCGAGTATAAAAGGCGGCGACCGTGGTACACTCAACTATCTTTAGTAGCTAATATTCAGTTGTTAATCTTCAATGGTTAATCTTTCGTAGCTAGTCTTCAAGTACTACTCCATACCAAGTGCAAGGCTCCACGCCTTAGCACAGGAGCACCTTTGACCAAGGCGTTGCAAGAGATCCCTCCAAGGCCCTTGTATTCCTGGCTCTACTTGCTAGCTTGGATGGAGGACACCACTAGAGATCCCTCCAAGGCCCCTATAAGCATGGCTCTGCCTTCCAGCCTGGGTGGAGGTTCATGTTGGAGATCCCTCCAAGGCCCCTATAAGTCTGGCTCTTCCTATCAGCCTAAAAGGAGGACGACAACCTAGCCTGGTGGCCAGTCTACAACAACTTGGTGGCCGTGCCAAGACTAGCCCGAATCCTCTGACGACGTAAAAAGCCTGGCATGTGCTGCCAGCCTGGCAAGGAGGTGGCCCTGACGTCCTGAAGGACTTCCATCACTGGAGATGATGGTTGCGCCGAGACCCTTGCGTGGATGGCCTTGACAGCCTAGCAAGGTGTTGCGCCCTAGTTTGGGGCCGAGAGATACGTCAGAGCATGGAGCTAAGCTCTGTTTAGCCGGTGTTCATTGTACAGATCTTGTACTTGTACTTTATACTTTAAAACAAAATTATATTCCATGTTTGGACTTCTGTTCCACTTTTGCTAGAAACAGCAAAAGATCCTCGAGGAGCAAGTATCCCCTTGTTGTACAAGAGGCTCCGCAGTGATGTAGTGGTCGTTCTCGCGTGCCCCCACCATTGCAAAACCGAACACACTCTTCATCAGGTGGTGCATGCATGACTCAACATTACATCAACTTCTCCATGATCGACTCAGTAGTTGCATCAACTATTACATGCACAACTCAACAACTACATGCAGAGCCAAGAGCGGGGATCGCCTTCCGTTAGCAAAAACCTACGCAAATCATCAACTGGGACCAATGCCAAGTTGTCAACTTTCAGGAAGCATCCTTGAGGAGGAAGTTGCGTGCCTTAAACCGGTTGGATTCTTGATGACGAAGCTACCACCTTGTAGTAGGGCGTTTCCTCAAGGCATAGAGTAGCTGGTCAACTTGCGAAGATCCCACTATTAAAGCAGACTAAACTCAATCACTCCAACAACAACTCTGGTAACCACGACTGCAGTCTATCTTTTCATGACTTCGCCTCAAACTAAGATTCTACAACCGCTCTCATCTCAAAACCCCAGTAAGCCTGACAGCAGTCTACAAGCGTGGGCAAGAGGACGCCCTTGACTACTTTAAAGGTTGAAAACCATGCGGTTGTGGCCAGACTACTTACAAGACTGAAGCTGCCTCGCTTAAGCTTTCTTGCTAGACGTTGTCCATCTGTGGGCTAGGAGTTATGTATAGGCATGAGAGCTCGGATTTGGTGTCTAACTTTAGCTCAGCTTTAAGGAGTTGATTCTGTCTGGTCAATTGAACTATGTTGGAGACTCCCTCTGTCAATCGAGTGTATTTGGCAAAGCTCTGTTAGCCTGGTTTGCAGGGTTTAGACGATGTGTGTCTTGTTGGAGTTCCCCTATTTTGACCTAGTAATCGTGGAAGCACTCTACTAGCTAGGCTAAGAGGGTCAGAAGCCCTCTCAAGACCTAGTAAGTCTGGCAGTGGCTACCTTTGTGAGGAGAAGGCTACACTGACATGATGGAGCCCATTTCAATGCAAAGCATGGTAATTATGCTAAATGAATTGCAACAACAACGTTGATGGCCTAGTAAGGTGTTGTTCCCTTCGACGGGGCAGGTGGTGTCAGAGCATTGAGCTGAGCTGTGTTTCATCGCTATTTCCCTGTACCATACTTCAACTTCAGAGTTACAATTTGAATCCAAGTCTTGCCCTTCTGCACATTGGGGAAGGGTTTGCTTACGTGTCAGAAAGATCCTGGAGAATAGTAAGACCCCCTTGGTGCATCTGAGCACGCGGTGACTTCATCATTCTAGGCTAAAAAAACCGAAAACAAAAAGGGTTATGAAGCAAATTGATATCAAATTCAAGGTAAAAAATAGACCTTTGCTTTTTGGAAATTCAAGTACAAAAATTGTCAAAAGCTTAATAATGGTATTTCCAAACTTCTAAGAGGTGATTTGGAAGAAAGAAAGGAGTTGGATGAATTTTTTACTACGCAAAGAAATAAAAAAAAGCCTCATGATATTTCATGAAACTAGTCCTCAAGTCTAATATCTTCTTAGGGTCCTTATTCCGTCTTCCCAATATTATCCTACATCTTTTAAGATGTTACAACGTGTTTATGGTGTAAAAGAGTTGTTTCTAGGACTTTGCTTATGTTTGAAGTTGGTGAAACCTGAGAAAGATCCGCAAGAGAATTGTAAGAGGGTAGTTCCTCAATTTTTAATTATGAAGGTGCAATTTCATCTTATTTTATATATTTTATACAATATTGAAAAGGCACTTTCCTATTTCATTTTTTTTCAATGGATGGTTAAGATCATTATCATGTTGATATGAAGGTCGTTGTCTAAAGAAGTGGTCAGACATGATGTTTCATGGATAGTCTATTATACAAAGTTGATGATGAAACAATAATATTTTAAATGTTAAAAATACTGATAGACATGATGTTTTCACAATCATTGAGCATCACTTGGCTCATCGATGCTCTTCTATTGCCATTTATCAACCCTTCTCCATCCTTACGTTGATAATAGAGTTTTTTATAAATATGAATTTGCATTCTCCAAGAGCTTGCAAGGGACGAGCAAGCATGTTGTGCAATCTCCATTCATTGTGCCAGCACGCACATCCCCTTCCTTCCTTCTAATGACTTTGTCTTTGCAAAATCAAATAGTCCTTGTTTTATGAACCCACTTTTGTTCTAACTGTTGTGAAATTTCTACACTATAAATTTACATGCATGTATTGACCATAATCTCATAATGTAAATGAGGTAACAAAATATCTACTTCGAACAGAACGAAAGGGTTAACATCAAGCATGCACCAAAACATTTTTACATTGCAAAAATGTTTTTTTCTTCTTCTTTAAGAATCAGTTCAACTTGAGTATTAGTCGAAACAATTGATTTATATTGTTATCGAAGAATTCATTGACAACATAATACACTTTTCCATGTATCCTGATATGCATGCACTAACTTAGATTGATTCTACCTAATTACCTGGTGAATTTCTAACTTCCTTACTTTAAGTACGATGGCTCGAACTGACATGAATTGCCATTCTGCCAAAGATTATAAGCCAACCCTTAAGTGTACCCTGTTTGAACATCATGGGTACAATGTTTCTAACCTTACTAAAGAATCGTACCACAAACGCTTCATATTATCCTTCACAGTTTTTGTGCTCTTTTCATTTCAAGGTTTCAATTTTTCATTCATCACCCAATATTGAAAATTATCACACAAAACATAGATTTGCATATAAAATAAGAGCATACAATCCAAGAAAAAATGTAATTTTAAGGTATTGTGGAACCTTAAAATGGGTGACTTTGTTGAGAGGACCATTACTTTGTATCACCTTTTTATGGAGTGGACATGGGTTGTAGGCTGAAAGAAAGGATGGATCCACATTTTTATTGAAAGATGTGCCAATTTGTTTAGAAGCCCATTCAATTTCTTTGCAAGATTTATATTGATTTTTTTAACGCTGTCGTTGAACGTGGGAAAACGAACATTCTTCTATTTTTTTATTATGCATAATTCAATTTTGTATCTCCCTTGGTTCTCCCTCTCCTATTTATTCTTTGTTTTGTCTCTTACACATGCATTAAGAGGTACATGAAGCTCATGTATGCATAGTGAAATGTTTTGATAGCAAAAGTTTTGCTTTCAATTTGGTATCACATTTTCCTCTTGGTTCACGAATTCATAGCACAAGAAATTCATTAAATTAATATCACAGTCTTACATACGTACATAGAAGGCCATTTTGGTAAAAACAAATCAGGAAGTTATGTTGTTTATTTTTTTAATCATGTCTGTGGAACCATCTTTGAATTTGGGTTGTGAGGCAATCATCTTAAAAAAACTTCGGTTGTCTTTTTGTGTGGAGAAAACAAGCTTTTGATGAGGTTGCAAATGCATGATACCTCATCTGCTCTTAGTTTTATCCACCAAACATTTTTTTGTTGAGTACTACGTGTAGCTATCTTGTTGTTTTTTCTTCCAAGATAGAACTCCTCCATTAAAAGGATAATTTTTGGTGTTGTGTACCAGTCTTCTTTACTTCTTCTAAATAAGCACCCTCATACCAATACAACATATGGTTGCAAGATTTTCAAAAGTAAAGGCTAACATCACTTTTGCTTTAAAGTCTTACATATTTAAGGAGCTCCTCATAAGTAGATTCTAGCCATATCCTATTTTGGCAAGCCACATTACTTCTAATGATGTGTACGTGAGATTTTATATAGCTTTCAGCTAGCATCACTGAGCTGAGCCTACTACAAGGTTGTGATTTCCTCACCTCATCTCGAATCCTTGATCAGACGAGTGTCCCTTTTTTAAGGGCACAATGAACTGTTAAAATCCTGACAAGCATTAGTGTGGTAGTATTCATAATGGGTTTATGCCTTGTTGTTGGGTTTCCATTCATGCCAACAAAGTAGTAAGAACTTCACATGATGGCCACCTTAAAAATGTTCTTAACATTAAATTTGTAATACCTTTGAGGAAATTTACCAATGGGTAGATGAAAATGTATTGGTTTTAACGTATACTTTATTATAGTACCGGAGTTTTTCAATTCATAATAAATGAAAATGCGTTATTAGTATTTTAAGGAAGAAAAAGAAAGTTTATTAACCATGGGAATCATTGAAGTTTTTTGTATAACAAAAGATACTTTTTCTTGGGTAATTACACAATATGAGTGTGCAATATTTCCCATACCCATATTGACATAATTTTGGCTGCCTCATGAATACTTTCATTTCAATCCCAATGAATTAATGTGTTATACGTGGTAGATGTCACAATTGAGAATTCTTGATTGTGAGGATAATGTTGTTGGTAGTTTATAAAATTAAAAGTGTTTATTAAAATAAACACTTCCCTTTGAAGTGAGTGAACAATTTTAACATGATATAAAAATGTTTTTATGCCCCCATTGGGTTTTGTCTTGATGAAAGTTATTTATTATACCCCTACGGGTTCAAAGATAGGTGATATTCTTGTAAGATGCCACCTGTCTTGGTCTTAGTTGTTGTTATCATCTTCATCTACTATATTTCTCAATCATTTTTACCTTTTCCAAGATATCCCTTAAGCAATTGTTTCACGGTTACAAGTTCCTTCACTAACGTGAACAGAGTGTCGAGAAGCCTTTTGGTGTAGTTGACAAGGATATTGGTTCTGTAATGTTACGGCATGTTGTTATGTACACGTATCCATTGAATCATAATTATTTGGCTCCATCATTTGATCTAGATGGTATTTGAAAAATCACTCATGGAATTTTTCTCATGTCATCTGTTTTTTGTATCTGTATAGTTGCATATCCTACCACCTTGGCTTCATGATCATGTACTTTGACCTTGTTTGCCTATTTGGTTATATTCTAGGTGGCCTGTCATGCTTATATCCTCTTAATTCACATGATGTAGATAATGAAAAATGATTGTTCACAGAGTTATCTTTTCATCCATTAGGGACTCTTTGAAGGAGTCGTAGGTCTATACATGATTGAGACTATGAAATTCGATGTTCTTACATTTGAAAAGCATTGTGAACTGGTCACCAAAGAACTGCTAACCATTTATATTTAAGCACCATATATGAATAATTTTCCATGTTGCTTTGTTTCTTTATTTCCTAGAGTGTCCCTTGTGCGTTGGGAAAACTTCCATACGATTGAAGGTCTTAACATGGTAACATCAGGTTTAGAACGATTACAAGTTAAAAATGGTTTCATGTCAAGGAAAAACACGTGGTACATATTGGGGAACCAATGTTGAGGGGATATAACCACTTACTATCGTTATGTTTTATACATGACATTGAAATCTACGTATTTCTTATGATGATTTTTCTCTCGAAATTTTTTGTGTGTAGGTTGTAGAGAGTTCTACAAAATAAACATCTTTTAATGTGAATAAATGAATTCAACACTTATGTCCTTTCCCTTATGTTTTGGCATAACACTTGCATTTTCCTATTACCTTGCCTTTGGGTTATTCTTAGCCACCTTTTGAAGGAAGAAAGATCTTAATCCATCGTGTATAGTGTACAGATCAACACAAATGAGGAAGTGACAATGACATGATCTATTAGTGGTTGTTGGATGTGGGGTGTGATTGTCTATATGAAATGTCTTCAGTTGAATGTTGAAGTAAAACGTGGAGGAAACGACAATCAACTCTCATGGTTCATTAACACCATTGTTGTTCATCCATGGCCACAACATGTCCCTTCCAACATTGTTTTTATTTTTTTGGAAGATGATAATCATATTTATGTAATCAAACAACTGAGTTACTAAAACATCAGAATAATATGTTATAGGTTTAATAGTGATTTTTTCATTGTGAAGGTTTGTTTTGGCTGTGATGTTCTCGTGAAGATGTCATAGCGTTGCTGAAAACATGACGTTTGAGTTACAATGACATGGTGATAATTTCATAGAGATGTAAGTATGTTATTTGAGTGATGTAGTCTAAAATAATGTTTGAGTGATAATGGCAAAGTGATAACTTCATAGGGATGTCAAAATGTTATATGTGTGATGTTATCTCGGTGATGGTGTTATACTGATGCAGTTAGATTGATGTAAGAGTGTTCTCATGAGTGACTTAAGAGTAAGTATTTTTGTCATAATCACTTTATATTTTTTATGATTTCATCCTCACCTTGTATAAGTGATGTTCCTAGAGTGATTTTGACATACAGATGATGTTAGAATGATGTTGGTGAACGGGTTTTCTGAGAATGATGGAATCACAGTTATTCTACTATAGTGATTTTCTTATGGTGATTTCTTTGAGCTTGTCAAAATGATGTTAAAATACTGATGTTGTCAAAGTTTTGTGGAAATGATGACGTTTTCATTTCAATATTAGCATTATGATGGTATCATTGATGTTATCATGAGGTTATTGTTATTCTAATATTATATGAGTTTTATGTCATCCTCATGTTCTTTTACGTATGTTTTCATAATAATGTTTAAGTGATTTTGTAAATGTCATGATTTCATGGTGATTTTGTCATAGGAATAGTTTATTCTTAGGCATGATCTCATAGTGATGTTATCATAACGTGGATATTTTTGGGAATTTGTTGAATGATGTGTGGGGATCCCTTTTCCATCCATAAATACCTTTCTAGCCCTTATGTAAAATAACGCAAGTGCGTTTCCATAAAGGTTTGGAAGTCATGATTGGAGCCTTATGGACACTATCGGTACATCAATGCACACTCCCACCATGGTCATTAGGTGTTAACTCTAGCACTTACGTGCCCAACAATTAGCAAGTGTGTTCGTGACCTGTGGTCCATCAATTCTGGGTTTTGCACTATAATTGTGAATCTTGCCTTAAAAACCATTTTTTGGTGAAGTTTATGTGGCATTTCTAGAGGATATAACAAGGTTTTGTGGTTATTTTTCACAATTCAATTTTACATATGAAATTTGTTTTTGCACAAGAGAACCATTATATTGTCTTTATTGATGGATTTCAAATGAAAAATTATTTATTACTACAAAAATTTTGGGGGAATAAATGATTCATCTACACAATGAGAGACAACGATGGCTACTAAGACAAAAACGTTGGCAAAAAACATTTGAGAAACTTAGCAAGGTCCTTTTCAACTCAAGCAAGCTTACACACATAAATGTACATGTTTCACACCTCTCCTTCCCCATGATCCTCCCTTACCTCTCCTGCAATTCTCGTTCCTCATATCCTTTTCCCACGTGTCTAACCTACCTTCATAGAAGGGGGGTGAGGGAAATGATTCATCAATATCTTAATTCACCACTTTTCCCTATCCATATCCCCATTCCTCATTCCCCATCCCCTCCTCCTCCCCTCCCCATCCCTTTCCTCCTTCCCCTCACATCCCCTTCCAACATGCCTTATTCTCTCCCCTCCTCCCTTGGAGCAGCCCTCTTTCTTAACCTATTCTTGAATTCCTTCACGTCTCCATGTCCCATTTCTTACCCTTCCTGTTCTTTCATCTCACCCTTAACAAATTACACATTTCCCCTTGCCTCTCCTTCGAACCCCTGATTATCCGATAAGACCTCTTCCTCCTCAATTCAAGTCCCTTTCCCTGTCTTTCCTCACCATCAATTCTTTCCCCCTCAACATCTAACCTGAAAACCATTCCTTCCCACCCCCATACCTTGAATTATTCCCTCATTTTCCTAAAAAATCCCTCATCCGTGTTCCCTCACGTTCAAGCTGCCCTTCCCCTCTCTCTCTCCTCCTGTCCGAAATTCCCCTCCCTTTTCCACGCCTTCCCCTTGAGCTTGCCAACCCTGTTTAAAACTCTCCGCCCTAATCCCTTCCTTTGCACATGTTTTCTCTCTTCACACTCCATTCCCAAATATGTTGGATGATCAAGATGATGAGCACTCATCAATAAATTATTAGAACTGATGAAGCTTGGGTATACAAAATGGATTGTTCCACGGATGAGGTAGGTGCACCTATGTGTGGAATGTTTATAAGATCCATGAAACATTTAACCCTATCAGCTGTGTTTTTGGGCTTTTCAGCATGCTATGCATGCTCGAGAGGCCAGAAATGGGAGTGTTCACCTTGCACTAGAAATGGGTTCCACTTTTTAGCTTGCTACATTCTTTTTTACACATCCCTAAGATAGCCAAAGTTTGGGATGCGTTACTTTGACTATAGATGGGTTTACAGTTTTATGAATAGAAATTTTGTAAGTGACACGTAGAACGAGTGAAGACACTATGCTACGTACATGAAGAGAAAAGGTAAAATATGGTATGAGATAATAAGAAAAACACCAATAGTTTTGCTTCGAGGTCTTCTACCTTGAACTGAATTATTTATCTATTTTTGCATTCATTGATTAAATTTCATGGTGGCCCATATTTTGGTCGGAATTTCTTATTTCCATGTCCCATTGTATTTTTCTTTAACAATTAATTCAATGGAATGACGTGTTGACGTTTTAGTTCTGGTTTTCCGTCACTCATTTAGATTTTAGTTTTTGGTTTCCCAGAACCTTCTTAGAGTTTGTTTGGTTCTTTGTTTCTGAATCGAAATTTAGGTTTTGTCTTAGTAGAATCCAATCAAACTTTGGGATGTGGTTCACTTTAAGCCATTACAAACTATGGGTTTTATTCAATGTAGCCCCCAGAAAGTGTGTGTTTTGGTTCAATACATTCCACTTAATTTTTGGGTTCTTCTTCATTGGACCCCACTCAAATTTCATTGAGTGGGTCAAATTAGAAAGCAGTAGACCATTTGTGTGCCAACCAAATTGATTTTGAGGTTCGGTGATCACTTTTAAGGAAATGTCAAGGTAACTAGAAGTCTTAGTCCTCTTGTAGTTGCCCAAACCACCTCTTACCTCAATAGGATGGCCCTCCCTGAGAGGATAAAATTTTAAAAGGATAGTTTTTTCATGTTTCAACATGGAATTTTCATCATGAGTAATGTTTGGAGAAAACATGTTTGAGTGACAAATGAGATGATAGGTCATGTACCGCATTCCATGTAGGTTGGTGCATGACCAACCTCTTGAATGATGTAGTACAATTTTGATGTAATATTTACATTGAACATATGGTTTACTACATCCTGATATCCAATGTGATAAACACATGGTTTAGGAACATGAAAATGTATTATGCTCATGTTACATGCACAAATTTACACATATGGGTTGCATGCCAATGGAAACATCCGAGTTATGGTTAATCATCCCACTTTTATACACTACAAAACCTATGTATAATACTCCACTAATGTTTACATTTCCTGGAAGTTTGTATACATGTATGCACTTGTTAAATCGTCATTGTCTGTATGAACAAATGCAATCTTATACTTAGAGGAGGTTCCAAATCCATTACCTTGATTCGTAAACATTAATATTACAAAAGATTCGAAATATTGTCCGTTTTTTACTTGCCTAGTTTTGTCCTCCACATTCTTGAAGGACATTTCTGTTTGACATAGTATTGTTCCCAAAGAACACGGAACGGAAAGATCGTTCTTTCTGAAACAGATGGAAATGTGGCATATTGTTCGCTCGTCAAGCTTCCAAGATTCCCTCGAAGTCGACCCCCTTGCCCCCCTCCGAGCATATCTGGAAAATTTATTGGGCATTTAATCATGGAGATCCGGAGAAATGTACACTAATGTATTTTCTAGCCTCGCCAACCCCCTCCTCCGCTCATCGCGAGTGTATTCGGGTTGTGTATCAGTGAGTGTATCGTGAACCAGCACAAATATGTACACTATTGTATTGTATTTATACACGTGCATTAGATATGCCCCCCTCAAGATACACTGCCCAATACACTTCTGCAACACATTTTCGAGTTTTGGGGTGGGGACAACCCACCCCCCCCAAATTGAAACGTGTATGTGGTTAGTGTATTGGTGAGTGTATATGGAGGAAGACACCAAAAATACACTTGTATATCTCTTTCTTTATGTGCTATTCTCGCTCGGGAACTTCCATCATCATAAATCGAGGACATCCAGAAAAGGGAGAAAAGACGGACATCACTCGCGTGTTGTGCACAATGGGTACTATGCGAATGGAAAAAGAGAACCCCGATCCACCCCCCCCCCCAAACACTCTAAATGTATACGGGGAGTGTATCGTAATTCGCTTGCAAATGTACACAAGTGTATTTTATACACTTGTGTATTCATTCGGCGCTCCTCCAGATACTCTACCTAATACACTCCCCAAATACACTTTGATTAGAACGGAACGGGAAGACAACGAGTCCCCCCTCCCCCCCTCAAAAAGGGAAAAGTGTATCTGAAGAGTGCATCAAAAGGTGTATCTGGTAGACAGCTGTTTGAATACACATGTATATACAATGTCATGTACGCAAAACCTAAGCTAAGCTGTCAATTGGATTCATCCGACAGGTTGCGATAACCTAATGTCGCAAAGGCTAGAGCATAACCATTAAATGCTATTTGAACCTTGCGAAATATGTAACCAGGCCCCGTGTAGAGGTCCCCCCTGAGTGTATTGAGAGGGTGTATCGCGGTGTGTGTGAGGAATTTGCTCAAAGATGTACACAAGTGAATTTCTACATTTGTGTATTTTTTCAAACCATCTCTCGATACACAAGCCAATACACTATCCCAATACACTTTGATGCCAGGGGGTATCGACGATCCCCCCTCTCCAAAGTTAGAATTTGTCCTAGATTCTATCTGATTACATCAAGTATACATCCACTAGACGAACATTTCTTCATATCTAAACTAGGTTAGAGCTAAAAGGGTTCGCTAAAAACTTGAATCCAACGGTGCACGGATGGCGGGTTTTAAGAACCAGAGCAAAATCGAAATGTCCTAGTCACTCTGTCATGAAACAATTAGTGCGCCCCAATGAGGACCCCCCAAACACTATGAATGTATTGGGGAAGTGTATCGGGGAGTGTATCCTGAGTTCTCACCAAAATGTTCATAAGTGAATTCATTCACATGTGTGTTTAATCTTCCCCTCTCCACATACAATTTCCTATGCACCCTTGCTACATGTTTGCGCTACTGAAAGTGGGTGGGCGGGGAGAGCCGATGCTCGAGCATCGCAAAAAAAATATTCATGACAACAGTGTAGCATTCCGCTCGATCCTTATAAGATCGTTCACAATTCGGAAGTTACAGAACGTAGTACCATTCAACGTTAGTGATTTAAGTACTGTCATAACTTGAACAGAAATTAAAGCAAAAAATAGGTGCCAAAGTTAAAAGGCATGTGGGTAAGTGTTTCTGAATTTTTTTCCAAAGAATTGTTTTAAAACAAAATAAATTCCCCTTATTTTCCGATCAATTTCTGGGAGTCTTGTGTTCATGTACACAAAAGTAACTGTGAACATAATTGTAACCAGGTTTTTTAAGGAAACATTAATAATTGGCTAGGCTATTTTCCTAGAAGTATCCTCACCATGTTAAACATTAATAGGAAACATAAGTGTTGTACACATATTATGAAGTGTGTGAATCTAGGGTGATTGGGCATACATGCAACATCCAAGTATGGGGGAAGTTTATGCATCCATTTGAATTCATGTGGGGTTCTTACTTAGATGACTACCCATTATTCTAAAAGCAATAATGTTTTTGTTTCTTGCATTGTTGAAAAAATGATTTCATCTCTTGAGATGAAGGATATCTTTTCAAATGGATTCTAAGTCTAGTTGAAGGCTTCAAATTGTTCACTATTTCTTTCTTATGATATGGTTTTTACCTATGGAATACATGTTGTTATTCCATAATTTTATCGAAATCATTTTTTGGTAGTGGGTAAAGGGCCAGATGTGGGTAAGAACGTGCATTTAAAGTTTTCTTTAGGACATGAATGAGTCTGGAAATTGCATAAAGGTAGATGGAGATGATATTGTGTATCGTTTCATTCAATGTACATTGATTCTGTATTAGAAATTTCGTGTGGTAGAAACTATTCAAGGATCATATGTAGGTGGGAAAGTGGTGTGGTTGAGAAAGAGTTTTAATATAATTTAATAGAGAATTTAACGACTTTGGATCTAAGAATATTAGAGTAGTGTATGGAACCACATTGCTTAGAAATATTTGTAACATTGTGAGTTGGATGATAAAGTGTTTCCCATTGAATATTAATGAAGAAACGTTTATAATAACTCATATGAACCATGTAAATTCTGGGGAGCAAATTCAATTTCATTGACTCAATTTGTTGCCGAGTGACAACTTACTATTCACATTTTGTAATTATGTTTTGAAAAGATTGTGTAAATGTGTTGATTGTTCCATTGTTGAGAATGACACAGTTTTATGATCTAAAATGTGGTTGGAACATGCAAAAATGGTGGCAATGCGACAATTGGCATTGTTACGCATTTTGTGAATATTGTACCATGTTTTCTAATGGCAGTTATTATTGATCTTTATGCTATGATATCGTCATTTATTGTAACATAGGAGCAACTTTAAGCAAGTTTTCAATGACAACAAGGGTAAACACATTTGTTTTTCCTTGCAAAGGTGGGAATGGTTGGATAACCGATGAAAGGTTCCCTTGTTCGAGATGCGAGGATCATGATTATGATGTTGCTACCAGACTTCGTCTCAAGTCATCCAAGGTGATTTCCCTAGGTTTGTTGACGTCTACGCTTTTGGCGACATTTATATACCTGGTGCAAATAAATCTTCTTGTGCTTTTCCATGTGATCCAAAAATGTTCACAAATAATTCAGATTCAAACATCCAAGCCTTGCCTCTCCAATTTCAGTACAAAAATACCCATCCAACTTTCACAATTCTCAACATGTTAGCACAACACGGGAATGACCTCATAGCGCAAGAAGTGCTCCAACTCATGCGCAACAACGTGGAAGACAAGGCGGTAGACATTTTCATGTGGATGTGGTTGCAAACTTTCACAATCCTACCTTAGAAGTATGTGTATCATATAATGGACATGTCTATACTAAAAACCTTGTTTTACTCAGTGGCTCATGAATCATTAGCTGTACTTTTGATGCAAATCTTTTAAGCTTATGAGAAAAATCAACACGACAAGCATTATGTGTGGTATCATTTACTTTTTCCTACAATATGTGAGCTATAATAGCTGGTGATCTAGGAGGTCCTTTCACATGGGTAAAACAAATTGCTACATCAATGAACCATTGTCCGCTCATTGTTTTGGAACAATAATTATATATTTTTTAGAGGGAATGACCACTTGTTACAAAACATAATGTCAAAGCGGCTAACAAAGGTGGAACAACTGCGGCATCCCTTGTAGCAATGGAAACTATCGTGATGTTTCACACTGAACCATTTGAGAAAGTTAGAACACCTATAATTTGCCTTAGAAGGCCATGCAAACTGTTCCACTTGTTGAAAATAGAATAGTTATCAAAGCAAGGAAAGTTGATTTGTTCCGAATTATGATAGAAAATAGTGCAAAATCTCACAATAAAAGAACTAACCTACTTGGAATGGCAAAACAATTGTTCGCAATTTCAGCAGGCACTATAACATCTTCTAGTTCATATTTTGCTAACAATCCCTCAATAGTAAGAGAAATGCCCATGGAGGCAGCACATGTTACTTCATCATTTCACAAAGCATTAGTTGTCAAAGCTAGAGCCAAAAGGTATTTGTCCCGAATGGCAGAGGTTATTACTAACACTCTATATCTCCATCTCATTGACAATGGTGGAACAATATTAGAGCTCCCTATGGAGTTAGCAAATGTTTCTAATATTTATACAAAAAAGAGTGAAAGACGTTTGCATAAGAATATATTTGTTCACAACCGTAGCAGACATTAATACAAAATCTAAAAAAACAACTAACAAAGCTAAAACATGAGTGTGAACATCTTTCCGTGTCCACTACACATACCCTCCCTACAAGAAATTCTAGAAGAGAAGAGTGTGAAAGTATTTCTATGACAACCTTAAGTATGTTGCTGGTAAAGGAATTTGGAATGATTGTCACATTTCACATGATGGTGGTCGAGAAGGCTGCAAGATTCTACTCATTCCTAGTTGATAAGAAAAAAAACATATAGCCTTTTTTGCAACAGCTCCATCATATCTAATTCCAGCTAGAAGAGCTTAAGAAGGACAAGGTGATGATTCCTATCTCTCAACTACAATAGTTTACTTATTCACAAGAACAGGCGACATAGTTTAAAAATCAAGCCATCTTCCCGTTGACGTAGCCTCCATTATCACAATAGTTTCTTCAAGATTAGCCAACAAAGCCAGTAATAGTGCGACCATAACAGGCATTAAGACGTTAATTACTATTTTGCCCACTGATGTGAAAAATAATGGTTCTAGGCAACAAAACTCCCACTGGAGACATAAATAACACTTAGCAACAAGGTCTCCTACCTGTTGATGTTGTGGTGAAGGCTTTTAGCGCTCCACCTTGGCTCATGAAGACCCACGACATTGCTAGCCTCTTCTTATGGAGGTAGAATGGTTTTTGAAAGGAACATGCCTTTAGTAAACGATCATCATCAAGTTTGAAAGGTTGGTACTTTAGGGTAGAAGCAAGCATCATTTAAATAAAAAAACACACGCTCAACAAGAACACCTTACACTATCACGAACTCCCTTAGAGTTTGTATGAGGATTGGGCAATAGAATAGAATATCCATTATAGGATCCCTCCCATATCGATATATCCTAAGATGCCTTTGGCACCAAAGTTGCACCCACTGCCGTGCGCTGTACCCTAGAGGCCCTGAACCTATGGTTTCATCATTAATCTGGCCTCCAACCTTTTGTTAGAATGTTGTTTGCAAAAGTTTCTTTGTAAAATGAAGCCAAAGAATGATGCCCTCCCTATTTTATGGCCAATCACGTTGTTAGGGAATCTACTGGTGGGGGCATGCCTAGGGGCTCTAACATAGATCCACCCATGTGCACCACAATAATTCATAATTCCAATTTTCTCAGGATGTCGAGCACCACTTCCATCACTTGAGGGGGTTTATTGTCGTTTACCTTGTTTCAATGGCTAGGTTAAACTAAAATGCATCTTGTGGTGCATTTGTTATTAGTTTCAATGGGAAATATAATTTGACTCCCAAAAGAGCTGGCTGAGATATTCAAAGTCTTGAATTTTAAACATCTGAGGTGCCGTTGGACGCCCTGTGATGCTATGAACCTTCAGCATCCAATGGACCGGTGGTTGGTTAACCTGCTAATTTAACCTTTTACAAAATCGTGGTAGTTTTTTCAGGTTGAATTCATCATTCATCTTTGAGTTGAAGTTTCATCTAGCCTGGGTTCTTTTGCAACAACCTATGTGGTTATGCATATTTGTTCAACGTCCAATGCAAGAACCTGCAAGGAGGCCCTTCAAGGACTAGTTAAAGGGTCTTAGATATCTCAAGCTCCTATTAATTAAAACGTGAGCATATTCCTTGAAAATCATTCAAATGCCTCTTGATTCTACCTCTTCATTCCTTAGCCTCTAACACTACAACTTTTGCGTTAAGAAAGACCTCCTACCAAGACCTTTTACTTCTTCACTAAAATCTTGTTGCTTTACAAGTAGTTTATTCCAAGTGTAGTTTTGTAATTCATCGTCGGTGGTTGCCATGTGCTTCCACAAGTTTGAGATTATGGCTACATTTATGTAGCTACTTTCGTTAAAGTTTCATGGAAATCACCATGTCATCCACCAACATCTACAAATATTTTATATTTTAATGTCCACGCCTTTAATATCACATTTTACTACACAATAACCCATCAAAAGTACAAAAAATGTTAATAATGAGTGCTTGTGTTGAGCAAATTAAGCACTCTGAATCATACATGATTGGTATAATAGTTATAGAAGAGTAGAATTGTATCTTTATGTTAAAATATATTGTGGAAATAAGAGCTTGTTTGCTTGTTTTTTCTTGTTACATGAGTCATAATAATGCTTGTTAGCCTTACCTATTGATAAATTCTATCTGTCTAACAAACACACCTCTTCCTTTTTGGATGTCTCCATTTCCACTTAGCATTGTACGTGCTTTACAACATGCCATGTTTGGTCTTGGCCCATGAAATGTCCATGCATAATAGATTGATGATCACGTATGAACAAATAATTTATTTTGTACTTACCCTTTATGTTGCTCATGTTTAATTATATATTTTAAAATTTACGGGCATTTGTCTTAAATAGAAGTCACTTGACACAATTTAATAATGATGATGAATCATCTTATTCAAGAGTGTAACGTGATGGTGTAATCAGGGAGTTTCCAATTTTAAAGAGATTTGTTTTTGTAGCAAGTTCTTGGTTTCTTAATGCTTTTATAGTAAGTGTGGTACAAAAAAAATACATGCACTATCTTGTGGTTGTTGATTATGAAAAGAGCCTAAAATGATATTTTGACTTATGCTTCAATGAAAAAAAATAGTATGTATAAGGATATAAAAAACCTTCACAATACATTTCAAATTTCTATTATGCACAAATAGAAAATAGTCCTCAGTACTTAATCAAGGTTTAATTATATAGTGTCCTATGATAGCTATGCCCATGAAGGGTGTTCTAACCTGTACGATGTTCTCCCGGGCTGCACAGAGGCTGGTATGCAGATTTTGGTCCTTCAATGAGCTTGAAAATAGGGTATTGTGAAGTCTTTCCCTAGGCACTCATCATGGAACTTAAGTGGAGAAGAAAATGTTCATGACTGTAAGTTGGAAAGAAACATGGTATGTAAAACCATTAGTTTTGGTTTTGAAGATTGTTAGGGCTGCTATTGTATTTTCATTTACTAGTGGAAAGTTGATAACCCTTTTGGAGAAACGTCCTCTTCTTCATTTTGATTATCTATTATGAAGGTTTCAATATTACATGAGAAGGACACGTTCATCAACCTCGAATGGTTTTTGGTCTTTAATATATTCTTCGTAAAAGCGTCATCCTTGAGGGTGTTTCCTTTGTCTTTGTGGTCTAATATTATTGCTAAGTGACTATGTCTAGAATGTAGCATTCTTTGCCTTCCATTCTTTTACATGTCCACATGGAATGTACATCTATTTCTTCCCAAATATTAAAAGAAATCATCCTTGTAGGTGCATGATACGGGATCCCCTGATTGCATGGAAGTTGATAGGATGGAGAAGACTTTAGATAACATTATATATATGTATATATATTTACTGGTTTTTAAGACGGTCTAGGCAGAAAATAGCTCCCAGTAGGCTGCCTTCCCGAAGCTGCTACTCTGGTGGCCGTTTGTTTCGATCCGATTGGGTTCAATTAGGTGTCAATTTAGTTCTACAGGTTCCATCCAGGATGGGTTGGTTTATTTTCCACGCGTGGATTCGATTTGGCGTGATAAATGTTTATGGTTTGAGCGGTCTTGCCTCATCAGATCTCAGATGTAGAGAACAAAGGGCATGCACTACCTTTTGCACATGCTTGCTCATCATTTACATTCCTGGTCCTTTATATATTAAGGGAATGATCACAAAGATTATGTTTAATAATGAGGAAGATTGAAAGTATGAAATGAGGAGGTTAAGGCAACTTAGATTCGATTCCATTGATAGTAAAACTTATTTTTTCTTTCTGTGGAGAAAAAAGCACGTTTAGAAGATTCATTCGCAAATGGAAAACGTATTGACAGAAAAACGTTTAGACTACTATAGTGTTGATACAAAGCGCATTGGATTGTGTTTTGTTTGTTGTTGGGTTTGATGAAAAAATCTATACTAGATGAAAAGTATTTTGGAAGTTCAGTGTTTCTACATTAAATACATTAATTCACTATAATACAAGTAGAGATAACGATTAATGCTTTATGTTGATTGTTTATAGAAAATTAACAAAGGAATAAGGGAATAATGGATGATAAAAGCATCTAAATAATTTGGGTATGGTATTTGGAAAGTAGAATAAAACATATTTCAGACATTGTCAATGTCTATGTTTGTATTTGTTGTTTCCAATGTATGGCTAGAAACGCGTTTTGTCAAAAATTAAATATTCATACATCCTTCGAAAAGGAAGATGAAATTAATAGTACAAATGTTTCATCATTATAATTTTACAATGTCTAGGTAATTTAGAAAGATTATGTATGAATAAAATTGTTTTGAAATGCTATGTACCTAGGCATATGAGAGAAAGAAGCATTAGAATAAACTTTGATCAATTTGGAATTTTATGGTTCCATGGTGCAAAAATTGCTGTATTTCAGAAACATAGGCAATCAACATGTGAAATTTGCATTGCGGACAATGTTCACATGTTTAATAGTAAATATTTCTGATTTTTTTTCAAGAAACCCTTCTTGAAGGGTTCATGATGATTCATAGGAGGGCTTGTAAAGGGCTCAAATTTCCCATTTTTTCTGTTAAAGGGGTAGGGTAGAAACGTGTTACACACCATTTTCTAGGTTGGTACATGCCTGCATGGAAGAAGTTAAAGTAGAAGAAATGGGTGTACTTCGAGATGTGGTTTTAACATGGTTTTATATTCGATAAGGGCTAGTTGAGTGGGAAGAATGGTTGCAATGAAAAAGGTTTTTTTTATTTTATCAAGGATAAAAACATTCCACTATAAATTCCCTACAAGTGGTGTTTTAGCATAGAAAAGATTGTGAATACAACATTTTATGAGTTTTTAATGGCGGGGGAAATTTTCAATTGGTGGGTGTGAGAGGGTTAATTATTTGGTCCTTTTAACATATATTTATATAATTTAAATATCTCTGATAGATGTTTCAATGGAAACTTCCCTTTTGTGCAATAATAATCTATGACTACATGAGGTGTAGCACTATAGTTTACACATTATTGATTATATAATAGATCAGAGCAATGATGGATTGACTATGTAGGACAATTATTTACATCTCAGCATCCGTTCGGTGCCAAAGAAGTACATCTTATGAATATTCTTATGTTATGCTTTAGTTAACAATTTGTAGACCATCTGTGGGACATTGGTTTCCTTGTTTTCATTTCTGTAAAGAATATGTCAGAATATATGTGTAGATTCACGTCTACTATTTCCTTCTTTTGGGGATCAATATACGGTTTGTTTCGAAGTTGTGTGCGGATTTGCAACAGTAATTACTGTTTTAAATCTCCCTTCGTGTTCATCTCTTCTCCCATACGCCGCCACCCTGAGGTCGGTCAGACTTCAATCGGTGGCCCCTCGAAACACAGAAGGCGGGACAATGTTAATAAAGACCTCGTTATGGACGGACTAGATTAAAGCCTCCGTACTTTGACGCACGGCGTTGCTTTTATGCAATGCTTCCAAGCCCGGCCCCGGTTACCGGCCTGGTTGGAGTCGATTGTGCTGGAGCACAGTCGGCTCCAACCCATGTGCCGATGTGGAGGGTGGCCTCCGCTCGGCAGAAGCAGGGAAGGCCATCGGACCACACCGCAGGAAACCGGTCATTGGCCCATCAGAAGCGCAGCCTTGCCATACGAAGTCATCGTAGAGCATGTCTGTACGGGCCAAGCCATCTCGTACGTCAATATCGTCATTTTTATTAAATTTATCCCGTCTTTTGTGTTTCGAGGGGCCACCTGTTGGAGTCTGACCGAGCTCTGAATGTTCGGGCTACTGTTGTTGGGCCCCACAGGAACGGTGTGGCCTTGCAGGCACGCTAATCACCGTCGTTGCAATGCTCCCATCCGTTACGACCTAGCACGCACGCCAGAGGAGAGCTTTCGTCACAACAGCCGACTCCCGACGATGTCGCGTGCACCATCTGTCATGGACCGGACTAGACAGCAATGGAGCGTCTGAAGGCGTTGGATCTGTTTGGCGAGATGTCGCCAAGACCGCTGGGCCATGAATCTATGGGTGATCCAGAAGCGATTCTTGACGAGTCCACAGAAATCCTGTCTTCCCGGACTTGACACACTCGCAAATTGCGCAAAATATGAAAGAGTTCAAAGGACAGCCCGTGTGACTGAGGCTGCACTTAGTCAAACAGCACCCTTTTCGTCGGTCCTGCATCCCACCCAGAAGAGGCACACGACGTCACCGTGCGTGGCCCACTTATCACATCTCACGCTCGCCGTACATTCCCCCTGCCTTTTCTGTCGCGCACGCGCGCGGTTCCCCAGACAGCCCGTGAGAGAATCTAAGAGCAAACTCACTGTCGGCCAAGTCATATGGCTCACGTGATGCGTGGCCCACGCCTCACAGGAAATAGACAGCCTTCTCATCGACTCCGCCCGTCACCGCCATCACTGTCGGCAGATCACAGCTGTGACAATCTGTACCGAAAATTGGGAGACGACTATGACAGCTGCTGTTGCGATCTCCTTTTGTTGCGTAGCCAACGCCTGATGGACTGTGTGCATGCCGTTGGGCCTGCAGCCGCCCCCCTGCAAAGCACACCAAAGATCAGCACGACTCGCTGCCGCCGTGCAGCTGATCACTCCGCCGAGCATGACTGTTCATCACGTCGCCATCGTCATCGTCAGCGATGCTGAACGACGCCCACGCTTTACCCGACAGGCCTCTGCTCCGTCTGAGTCCTCGTCCAGAGAGAACGCCGCCTCCGGTCACACCATCACCTCCTCCTATCCCCTCCTCTTCCCGTCCCTCCGCCCTACGTTCCCACCCGCTTCGCCCATTCTCGAGGTGCGAGTCCTTCACGACCGTTGGCCCGCCGGGCTTGTGCTCCTGCGACGGAACCGAGCGGCTTCGGGTTTCGTCGCGTCAGCGCTTTTCAGATGCGCCTGCACAGGCTCATCGTTTCTGTTGAAGTCGCGACGAGTCGGGTCAGCCCGACCGCTCGCCTTGACGTCCCTCACCCGGTGCGACGTGACGTGAGCCGACGTCAGCAGCGCGCGTGCGAATCTCAGCTGCATGGATGGGTAGGTTATGATGGCAGGCCACCTTCCGACCGGTCCCCCGAGAAAACTGTGTTTTCACAGCCTCTTCCTCCTCGCAACTCTCCCTTTTCTCCTCTCGTGCGTAGCCACAGACCACGTCAGCACCGCGTCAGCCTCCGACCTGTTCTCAGCTGCTGACGTTGGAGGCGCAAGTGCTCGGTTCACTGCAGACGTCGCCGTCACCGCGTCATCCGCACGTGTGCTGCTGCGAACGAGGAAGTCTCTGTTTGGGTCTGTTGAAACAGCAGCGGCAGCCGTTTCCACTGCTGAAGACAGCAGCGGCAGCGGTAGCAGCGGTAGCGGCAGCATCAGCAGCGGCGGCGACTTGACCGGGAACGGTAGTAGCAGCAACAGCAGCAGCAGCGGCAGCAGCAGCAGCAGCAGCAGCAGCAGTAGCGGCAGCAGCGGCAGCAGCAGCAGCAGCAGCAGCAGCAGCAGCAGCAGCAGCAGTAGCAGCAGTACCAGTGGCGTCGCCACCGCAAGCAACTCAAGCAGCAGTGGCAGTACCATCAACAGCAGCCAAGAAAATCCCCTCCAGAACAGCAGTAGCGTCGGTCTCAACGGCGGCGACAGCAGCAGCAGGATCATCAGCATCGGTAGCACAATCAGCAGCAGCAGCAGCAGCAGCAGCAGCAGCAGCAGCAGCAGCAGCAAAAGCAGCGGCGGAGGCGACGTCGGCCGCAAGAGCAGAACCAACATTGCCGCCAGCACCACCAGTAGCACCAGCACCAGCATCACCAACAGAAGCACCGGCACCAACTCTACCACGGTCAGCAACTGCAGCGGCAGCAGCAGCAACAGCGACTNCAGAACAGCAGCAGCGTCGGTCTCAACGGCAGCGACAGCAGCAGCAGGGTCAGCAGCATCGGTAGCACAATCAGCAGCAGCAGCAGCAGCAGCAGCAGCAGCAGCAGCAGCAGCAAAAGCAGCGGCGGAGGCGACGTCGGCCGCAAGAGCAGAACCAACATTGCCGCCAGCACCACCAGTAGCACCAGCACCAGCATCACCAACACAAGCACCGGCACCAACTCTACCACGGTCAGCAACTGCAGCGGCAGCAGCAGCAACAGCGACTGCGGCAGCAGAGACATTCTCACAATAGGATTGCTTTACTCGAGCAGGTTGCCGTATTCAGAAACCCTAAAGTCAGGTGAGCTCCCATGAGACCCTGACACACTGTCCAAAGACTACCCAAAAGTGATTCGAGTCACCAAAAGTGATTTGAGTCACCAAAAGTGATTTGAGTCACCAAAAGTGATTTGAGTCACCAAAAGTGATTCGAGTCACCAAAAGTGATTCGAGTCACCAAAAGTGATTCGAGTCACCAAAAGTGATTCGAGTCACCAAAAGTGATTCGAGTCACCAAAAGTGATTCGAGTCACCAAAAGTGATTTGAGTCACCAAAAGCGATTCGAGTCACCAAAAGTGAGCTGGATGTCCAATGCACGGTCTGTAGTTTGGCCACGGAAGTGGTTGTTGTGGATGGAGAGGTGAAGTGCAGGGTTGTTGTTGTTGTTGTTGCTGTTGTTGTTGTTGTTGTTGCTGTTGTTGTTGTTGTTGTTGCTGTTGTTGTTGTTGTTGTTGCTGTTGTTGTTGTTGTTGTTGCTGTTGTTGTTGTTGTTGTTGTTGTTTTTTTTTTTGTTTTGGTTTTGTTTCGTTGTTTTTTTTTTTTTTTTTCCAGTGAAGGAACTCCAGGACAGGATGCGTTGCGGGGTATTTAGCTGGAAGTAAGAATTCAGAATCTGAATTTCAGATGATTTCCCTAACAGTCTCAGGTTTCCAGTTCCTGAATCTGATGCCGTGTCCGTCGCTTTCCCTCTGGCAAATTTCGCCTGCTGGTCGTTTTGTCATTCAAAGTTATCCTCAGAGTCAGCGTTGTCACTCGCTTCCCCATCCCATCCCACTTTGGCAGTGGTGAGATTTGCGGCGGACGAAGTGAACGCGGACAACACAGTCCTTCCGAACAACCGAGTCCGAGTCGTGATGGCCGACACCACGTTCGACGCCTTGTCGGCGCAACTTGCAGGTCGGTGCGTGCGTGCATGCACACGTCACATGTGACACGTGCATGCATCCTTTCGTTCTCACCGTGCGATGCCGTGATGCATCGCACAGTGAGAACATGAATTCATTCACAGGTTCGCATGCGACTGCGTGCTTGAATGCACACGGAAGCTGTTGCATGCTGTGGCTGAGAGTTATGCTTGCCAAACTGACCTATACTCGCACACACGTGCGTGCACGCATGCACGCACGCACGCACGCACGCACGCACGCACGCACGCACGCACGCACGCACGCACGCACGCACGCACGCACGCACGCACGCACGCACGCACGCACGCACGCACGCACGCACACACGCACGCACGCACGCACGCACGCACGCACGCATGCACGCACGCACGCACGCACGCACGCACGCGCGCACGCACGCACGCACGCAC